>CAUYSK010008174.1:0-24166 GCA_963575035.1 Avahi laniger
ATGAAAAAATGCTCAACATCTCTAATTATCAGGAAAATGCAAATCAAAACCACAGTGAGATATTACCTAACTCCAGTGAGAATGGTTTTTATCAAAAAAGTCCCAAAACAACAGATTCTGGCATTGATGTGGAGAGAAATGAACACTTACACACTGTTGGTGAGACTGAAAATTAATTCAATCTCTATAGAAAGTAATATGGCAATACCTCAAAGAACTAAAAGTAGAATTACCATTTGATCTAGTAATACCCTTACTGGGTATTTACCCAAAGGAAAAAAAGACATAAAAAGGACACTTGCACTCAAATATTTATAGCAGCAAAATTCACAATCGAAAAGATTTTGAAACAACCCAAGTAGCCATCAATACATGAGTTGGTTAATAAAATATGGTATATGTATACCATGGAGCACTATTCAGCCATGCAAAAATGGTGAACTAATACCTCTTATATAACCTAGAGGGAGCTGGAGACCATTCATCTAAATGAAGTATTGCAAGAATGGAAAAACAAATACCACATGTACTCACAATTGGAACTAATCAATCAACACTTACATGCACATATGGAAATAACACTCATCAGAAATCAAACAGGTGGGAACGGGGAGGAGGGGATGGGTAAATTCACACCTAACGGGTACAATGCACATTATCTGGGTAATGGGCACACTTATAACTTTGATTCAAACTATACAAAAGTAATTCATGTAATCAAAGCATTTACACCCCCATAATATTCTGAAATTTTTAAAAAAGAAAGAAAATAAGGATATTGCACATTATGGAGAAATTTTAGAAGGCAATTTTTTTTAGCTTTGGCATTTTACCTAGAGATTTCCACCTCAATAGTGAAGTCTTTGTTGTTATTTTGAGTCAAAGACTTTGAGATTTAAGTAGAAATAGTCAGTGGTCTTGATGCTAAATTGTTCTAGACAAGGTCCAGAGGTGAAACGTGACTGATTCTGTCCATAGCTCCAGTTTCTGCCTGAGATCTAATCCAGGATTAACTAACAGACAGTGAGTGGCTTTGGAGCAAGTCTCACAGACTACTCCCACCCCAATATCATTGCCTGTAAAATGGGGACACATAGATAGTGGTCATAGCTTTGGAGAAGGGCAAGGAAATAGGCTTTAGGAAATTTCAGAGAATTTTGTAATGTTTATAAAACTAATAGCCCACTAATCTGTGAGGAAAAGCTCACTCAATTGTGCCTTTGACAAATATTTACTGAGTGCACCCAGACTTTCTGCTGGGTGTGAGAATACAGGGATGAATGTGACAGTCTTAACCCTCACAGAGTAGCTCAAGGACTTATAAGAGAGTCAGACGTGTGAACAGGTGAATTATGAAATAATATGGAATCCACAAATTCTGTGGGGTCTCACAGGACTGCTGGCAAAGTCAGACTGCATTGAGGAGGGGGTGTCATCACCAATCTGAAAAACGGAAGAGATTTATTCTGACCCTTTGGAACTCTGGTTTCCCCGACTCCTCCCTCACCACCATATTAACTGAGCCTCTCTGCCAGCCACAAGTGTCAGGACTGGAGATGGTGACATACAGCAAGCCGTCCCTGCCTTCCATCTGCTCAGTTTGGAAAGGAAGATCAACATGTAATCAAATTATCACAGTGCAGTGGGGTAGGCAATAGAATAGGGGTGGAAGAGATTTCATCTTTTGATTCACGGATTACCACCCAGTCGGCAAGCTGAGTTTATTATTGCCACAACCACACCCACCACCAACCTTCTTACAGAAACGCTGGTTTGCTTCCATATTTAATTAATATTTTAATTAAGCCTCATCTCCTCCCTGTGCTAATATTTTTCCATTTGCAAAGCAGTTAAAGCTGTTTATTTCCAAAACGTGTTTGTTTCCTTTAGTATGAGGAAAGCAGTATAAAAATGATGTATATTCTTTAAAAAAACCCTAACCTACTTGTATTTTCCAATGATTAAAGTGACAAAGAGATTTACAGTGTTGAGGGTGAAGAGAGAGAAACTCAGTAAATGAATGCTTGATGTTTTTTACTTTCAGAAGTTTCTCAATATGTGTGTGTGTGTGTTTGTGTGTAACACACACACGTATATATATACACACACATAACTTATAAGCCAATCCTAAGAAAAAGAATGTATTGCACATAAGATTTCAAAAATGGAGGAGTTCCATAAGACTGATAAATAAATCATTCATTCTTTACATATGTGGCATATACTGAAATGTCAGAAACTCTTCTAGTTACAAGAAGAAGCAGTTGTTCAAAAAGCAGTTGGCTATTAGTTTTCAATCTTTGTTTGCTTGAATAACATTCACAGATATTGGTCCCCTGAACGATGTTATAAAACTTAAATGAGCATTGGTGATGGTTCTTCCACTGAGCACAGAAAAGTAAGTTCAAGGACTCTCTGACATAGCCAGTACCCTGGTCCAGGAAAGCTGCCTGGGCCCCGAAGGCAGTGTTCGTTGTTCATAACTGGCACCAACACCTGGGGAGATATTCCAGGCCACTCTTCCACTGGAAGAAGACGAGGCTTCCTGGAGCTGAGGCTGGGAAAATTCTTGGCCATTTCCCCAAGCAAACTCCCAAATTAAGAGCCAGACCACAAGCCTTTGAGATCTAGGAGGCAAACGGAACTGGGATGGCTTGCCCTTCTCTTTTTCACATCTGAAAAATCATTCCAAAAATCACAATAAAACATAATGTGGTTACCCTTTTCTTTGGAAATATTGTCTTAGAATGATGGAAAAAATACTCAAAAAACAAAGGCAAGCAGCCTATTGAAATCATGTGGGTGGAGTGTCTATGGCCGAGACTGACTGTTGCAGGGCTTTCTACGGCCTTTGGGAAAACAAAGATCTGTGATGGCAATTATGTCGCAAATACACGCAGCAGAGAAAGTCCGCATGGCCACACAGTGCTACATTTTTTTATTATTTTCACTAAAACAGACTAACATTCTTACAAATATTCTTTTCCTTTGGGTGTTGCTGCTTAGTACTTGTTTTGTACGGCAGAGTCTATTGTTCCATGTTTCATAGTAACATATGTACTTCTGGAAAGTAGGGCATTGAGAAGTTCTGAAAGATTTTTCTCTTTATATTCAAGAAATTAGTCTCACTTTATAGTCTACAGATCAAGGTCAGTCTCTTTGCATAGGTTCTAGAGGATAGTTTCTTATTTTGAGTCTCCTTACTTTTTTAAGTTTCAATAGTTGTACAATAGGTAATACACATTTGGGAAAGTCTTTATCCACTCTAAAATTTTAAAATTGTACTTGGTACCTATCAGTTATACCATGTCTGCTTCTAGGAAGGAGCTGAGGAAGCTAACAATGAAGCCCCATCATAAGAAGAATAAGAGATTAGGAGTGAATTGAAGGCAAGAGGGAGAAAGATAGTTATAACAAGAATGTCAGATAATGGTTTTCTTTGCGCAGAAAGCTTGGCACCCAGCTTTCTCAACAAAAGGAAACATAATAGACCTTGGTAAATGTAAATGCTTTTTTTCCCCCTACATTCTAAAATTGGGCTATCCCAATAAGAAATATCATTTCCTCCACTTGGAAGACTACTATGTAATTGCTTGTATGTCAGGGTCTGGGTTTTAACAACTTTTGTGCATGCTGATCAATTTAAATGGTGAATATTAGGCAAAATCAATATTTTTTGAACCAACAAACAAGGAGGGAGATCACGGGAAACATTTCTTTGCATGATGACGTAGGCATCTTATCACTGCAACACATAAGGTCAAAGTCAAGAAGATTTAGGAATTCACCATGAGATTCTTATATTTTATTGAATTAACAATCTTTGACATCAAACCTTTACAAGACATTAACATTTAAATGTTATGCTTATCCCTAGTGCTACCAGTGGTTGAAAGAAAGAATTGTAAGTGAAGAAGGGAGAAAACAGCAAAACAAGCTAAAAGACCTTTCCCCAATTGCTGAGCGTCTGGGATGCACACTACCTCAGCTAGCTGTTGGTAAGGAAATTACTAAGGGGAGGAGAACTTCTGCTGAGATCACAGAAAATACAGTTTTCTATTGCTGACCACCCCCCATCATGATAAAATGTCTATTGTAGGGATAGACTGATCTCTAAAGAAAAAAAATAAAAATAAAATTTCTGATAAATACTATATAAAGTGAATTATTTGGGGTTCCCCAGAATTTTTTACATGCTAAAAGACTTTTCTTACTTCCTTCCTATCTCTCTTATAATGGTTTAAATGAGAACATTTCAGTGATAATGCACACACCCTCACAAGTATCCAGGGTAAATTAATAGCGATATCTATTTCTTCTGGTGCAAGTTTCTGTCTGTGTTGAAGCTAAGCCGGGTTGGTGAGAGGCTGAGATAAAGGGCTGTAACAGAGGCCCAAGGCTACAGCCACCCAGAAAGTCCATCTTAGAAGAGTTGCTTCACTCTGAAGCTTCATGAGGGCCATAAAAATTGCTCTTCTAACATTGTGGAGTCCAAAGCTCATGCTCACCGGTAGCAAATGAAAACTACATGCACTGCACTGTTTAGAAGAAAGTTGGTGTGAACCACATACAGTCATGGGCTGCATAATGAACTTTCAGTCAGTGATGGACCACATATACGTTGGAGGCTCCATAAAATTGTAATGCAGCTGAAAAATTCCTGTTGCCTAGTGACGTTGCAGTCATACTAAAGTCCTAGCACAATGTATCACTCACACGTTTGTGGTGATGCTGGTGTAAAAAAACCTAATGCGCTGCCAGTCATATAAAAGTCTAGCACATACAATTACATACAGTTCAAAATACTGGACAATGATGACAAACAACTATGTTACTGGTTTATGTATTTACTATATTTTGTCATTATTTTAGAGTGTACTCCTTCTACTTATTAAAAAAAACAAATTAACTGTAAAACAGGCTCAAAAAGGTCCATACTTGAGGAATACTAGCAGGAATACTCAAGAGGTATTCCAGAAGGCATCGGTATCATATGAGGTGGCAGCTCCATGCATGTAGTTATGCCTGAAGAGCTTCTAGCGGGACCGGACATGGAGGCGGAAGGCAGTGACATTGATGATCCTGGCTCTGTGCAGGCCTAGGCTAATGTGTGTTTGTGTCCTAGTTTTTAACAAAAAAGTTTTAAAAGTTTAAAAAAACTTATAAAAATAGGAAAATGCTTATAGAATAAGGATACAAAGAAAATTTTTTTATATAGTTGTACAATGCATTTGTTGTTTTAAGCTAAGCGTTATTACAAGAGCCAAAACGTTTTTTAAAAATTCAAAGATTTGTAAAGCAAAAAAGTTACAGTAAGCCTAGGTGAATTTATTATAGAAGAAAGAAATTTTTTTTATAAATTTAGTGTAGCCCAAGTGTTTAGGGTTTCTAAAGTCTACAGTAGTGCACAGTGATGTCCTGGGCCTGCACGTCCACTCACCACGCACTCGCTGGCTCACCCAGAGCAACGTCCAGTCCTGCAAGCTCCATTCGTGGTGAGCGTCCCACACAGGTGTGCCGTTTTTTTGCCTTTTATACTGTATTTTTACTGTACCTTTTTTATGCTTAGATATACGGTTAGATAAACAGATACCACTTATTACAACGGCCTGCAGTATTCAGTGCAGTGACACTGTCCAGGGTGATGGCCCAGGAGCAACAGGCTGCACCACAGAACCTAGGTGTACAGTAAGCTGTACCATCCAGGTTGGTGTCAGTGCGCTCTATGTTCACACAATCATGAAATCACCTAATAATGCATTTCTCAGAACGTATCCCTGTCGTTAAGCAACACATGACTGTATTTAATTTTAAATTTTCCAGTGGCCACATTAAAAAATTTTTTAAACAGGTGAAATTAATTTTAATATTGGATGTTATTTAACCGAATATGGCCAAAATATAACTTCAGCATGTAATAAATACGAAAAGTTATTGAGATATTTTACCCTCTTTTTCTTTCTACTAAGTCTTCAAAATCCAGGATATATTTTACATGTACAGCACACGTCAATTCAGACTAGACACACCTTGCATGCTCAATAGCCGCATGTGGCCAGAGGCTACGTACGGAGAGAAAAGCATTTAGACTCTCAGTTCCCTTGCTGGGATGTTTTCCAGCCTCTGTGATAAGCACTCCATGCTCACGGTGTTGTCTCCTTGATCGAAACAATCCTATGAAGTGTGTACTGTTACTAGCTCTATCTTACAGATGTTAATGAAGGATTTGCTATTACTATCTCCACTTATAAATGGAGAAACTGAAGATAAAAGAATTCACGTGGTAGCTGTGAAAAAGGAATAAAATGTGTGCTGATTCTAGAAAAAAATTCCTCAGGATTAAGAAATAGCAGGAATTGGGATATATCAGATACAGTAAACCCATGATATAAAAAGCTCAAGATAAGGTCTATGCAAATAAAATAATTTAATAGAATATTTGTTGGTAGCTTGACCCTTTTGAGGTTGGAAGGCAAGGAAATGTTAGTTGCAGTTAACAGTCACAGAAAGATGGAAATGGAAGGTGGTTTTAGAGGGGTGAAAATGTCATGTACCTAAGTATATGTATGACTGTCACTTTAATCCTTTCTTAAGAAAAAAATCAAAGAATATATTTAATGTGATTAATTATTAATAGCATCCCTACAGCTTTAACAAGCACAGTAAAACACAGCTATTTGGCCATAAGTAAGTTACTTAATCTGGTAACAATTTTTTTGTCCATAAAATGGGTCTAATAATACATATCTTACAAACTTGTTGAGTAAAGGGAAATTACATATGTAAAGTGTTAAAAGTAAGTGCTCAGTAAGTGGTAATGACAACAATGGTGATAATGATGTTTCTGCAAAAAATTAGACATGCCAGACCTGAAATTCTGCCCACACTCACCCAGAGCATGTGGTCAGAGTAATATGCACAGAGTAACACACGTTCTGCACAGTCATAAATATAGTTTTTTGGTGCTAACATGAAATTGAGTATTAAATTAGCTCTGAAAGAGATAGAGTAACATTGTCTTTCTGGAGGGGAAATCTTTACAAGATACAGACTTTGACTGGATGTGTCCTAAGCCCACGATTCAAATGCAGATTCTATCAAATCTTTTACACAATAGGGGGCGCTGCTCAGGTTTTTAATTCTAGAAAACACTGCATCCTCGTAGAGTTAAAAAAAACTTTGGCTGCCACAAACAGCTGTAGCTGGTGTTTAGAAGCTAATCAATAATGAAAAGTGCTTTGACACCCTGACCCAGTGTTCTTTCTTCCCAGCGTGGTGCCTGAGAAACGAAGGTGTGAGTTCTGTGCTCCTGGGATCATCTACTCCTGAACAGCTCATTGAAAACCTTGGCGCCATTCAGGCAAGTACCGCAGCCCTTTCCAACAAACACTAGGGAATGTCATGGTGCCTTTGAAGATATCTCCAAGCAGTGTCCCATCTCTCCCCACCTCTGTCCTTCAGGATGGGTGTGAGGGGAGGGGGAACAAAAGCCTAAGAAGCAACAGAAAACTTTCACAGTAGACAGGTCCAGATAATAACAGGCAATGTTCCCAGAGCTAACTTCTCAGGACGATTTGTTTCTGTGGGACAGAGCATTCCAGTGTTACACCTGGCAACTGACCTCCCCATCCTGACCATAAATGCCTGCTTAATAACTTGCATGAAACGTAATAGTCTTTGGACAATACACATACATCATTTATTCACTTTTTCTTTCCACGAACATTGATTGCCAGCCTACTGTGTGCCAAGCCCCTTTTATGAATGCCACCCCACTTTCTCTTGTTTTCACTTATGCTGTGGGAGAAGGTAAGGCTACACAGTAATGATGAAGAGAGAGGGACGAGTTGGTACACAAAAGAACTGAAATTCAATCTAACGATTTCAATTCCACCAGTATTTACGGAGTCCTATTGCATGGCTGTAGGCAGTGGGAGCACTAAGATGAGTAAGAACAGGACCCTGCCTTCAAAGAGCTCATGGGCTGGCTGAGAAAAGTGAATTAAGAACTCTATCCCGTAATTCATTCAGCAGATCTTTGAGTGCCTACTATGTACCAGGCTCTGGAGATATCACAGGAAACAAGAAAGACATTGTCCAACCTTCCAGGGGTTCACATTTCAGTAGGAGACAGATAAACAAACATACAAAATAATCTCAAATTGTGAAAAAGGCTATTATGTGAATAAATAGGATGTTGTAATAGACTAATTGAGAATGGGTGGGCCTACTTTAAATAACAGCCTTGCAAAAGACTCCCCTGGAATATGTTTATTCCGAGGCTTTCGCAATTATTCACGTGCCTTCACACAGCCTGGGAAGAAGGAAAGCACATTCCAGGCACAGGAAAAGCAGTGCAAAGGCCCTGAGAGGGGAAGGAACTTCCAGCCTCAGGCCAGTGTGCCCAACATGTGGCGGGCAAAGGGGACAACAGATGCACTGAAGTAGAGAGGCAGGCAGGGCCCATCTCACAGGACACCACAGGGGTCAGGCTTTACTCTGTGTGAGGAATCCTTTGGAGGGTTTTAGGACAAGGGCCACGCCATGCTCCTATTTGAATGTTTAAAGATCACTGTGGCTGCCATGTGGAAAGTAGAATGAAGGGCAAGGGCAGTGGTCCAGGAGAGAGGTGATGGTGGCTTGGACTAGGGTGGTGGCCTCGGAGCTGGAGAGAACAGGATGGATTTCACAGGTTCTGGAGAGAGAGACAACATGGTTTGGCAGGAAGAGGGAGGAATTAAAGATTCCTACTGTATTAATACAGGGAGATCACGGCCATCCCAGGAGGAGGTCCTACTGCCTGGGGATGGCATAAACAGGTAACTCCTGGGCTGAGCTTTAAAGACTCTGGGAGTAGGCCAGGCAGCCGAGGGGGAGGGGGACACATTCCAGAGGAAAACTCTTTAATCAGTTTTCTTCCCCAAGCATTTCCTCCCTCGCAAGGCTCTGGCTGGTTACAGGATGGGGCTGTTATCCATCCTAAAAGGAACACTATCCAAGCAGCAAGGCTGCTACCATGGGGGCTTGCCAACCCTCCCCCTTTCTACTCCACCTCCCGCACCCAGCACTGAAAAGTCCACCCTAGACAAGCTGTGATTGGGCCCCGTGATGTGGCTAAAAGCAGACAGGGTGGCTGGAAGTGCCCAGCAGTGGTGGGATTGTCTGCAGAAGGATGGAAAGCATGGAGTGCCAGCTGGTATAAGACAAGGAAATTTCTAGCAGGCTGAGAAGGCAGCTGCTCCAAGGGATGCAAAAATCTAGGCGTGCAAAAATCAGAGTGTATATAAATCAGAGCCTCAACAGGTGGGAGAGACTACGGAGGAGAAACCACAGCTGTTGGCAGCCCACCATCACCTACCTACACAGGTCCCCATGTTCCTCACTTCTGCCTAAAAGGTGGACAGAATTGCCTCCCCCCACCATCAGCCTTAACCCCTTTCTGAGGCTCCCTGTCACCCACTCAAGGAAGTCCAGGTTCCCCAGCAGTCAGGCCCTCCATATCCAGGCCTCGCAGCCCCCATCCCCCTCCCAGAACCCTAATCTCCAGCTACCACACACACTCAGATCTCCAGATGTAACCGTGGTCCTCTGCCTGCAAAGTGACCAGCACCCCAGGCTGGCAAAATCCTACTGTTCCCAAAGTCCAGATCGATAGTGACCCAATCCCAGGGGGACTTCCCTAATACCCTGCCAGCCCCAGCAACCCTAGCCAGATGCTCCTTACCCCACCAATTATTCCAGGCAATATAACACCAAGTTTGCAAGACTGGTAGCCTGTGGAGTGTTTTATTAATCTGTAGCAGCTTAAAATGATTTAATATAGTTGTCAACATTAAAAAACTGGGTGATTTCATATAAAATTCTAGTAGTATAGCTTCTCTTGAAAATTTTTGTCTTGCCACACTATTTTTTTAATCGAGTACTTTACGGTTTCATCATTTTAATGTTTAAATCTCTTTTTTATAATAAATTTATTTTGCTATAATGAATGAAGGATTTTTCTCCTCACATAGCTAACCCAGTGCATTTTAGATACAAAACCTCCAACAAATCCAATTTCTAGATTTCGATCTCATTGTCACAATCTCACTTTAAATAACACATTAGCCGTTTAAACCCTGAGACTCCAGAGCTAGTGGGAAATCAAATTCCTCCTTTAGCTTCGGATAAAAAAACGTTAACCAGGCAAAGGTTTCCCAGGCTGAGTAGCTCTACTGTTCTGCCAACGCCTAAGGCTTCTGAGGATAGCAACTGAGTGGAGACAAGGTCACTTTGGCCAACACGATTGCAGCGAAGGAATGGTGAGGCTGAAACCTCAGAACTGATTGTCAGAATTGTATTTCACCACGGTCTCCACATAGGGTGAGACTATTCCAGCATGAAAGTCTGCCTTTGTCCCTTGTCTCACGGTGTAATGTGTGCCCTTGGCCCACTTCTCAGAACTAGCCCTGGATGAGCTCATCTTTTCCCCGGAGGCTTCAATTAGCGTGTTCCTGGAAATGACTCGAAATCCTCAATTCCAGTCTTCCGCAACCACTGAAGTCCACAGCTGCACTTCAGCACCTACAAGTCATTTCTATGTGGATATCTTACAGGCATCTTCACATACTGACTGCCACACTAGGGAAAAAAATTTTCCTTGGGGCCACAGTGTTTTATTACAAAAATAGAATTAAAAACTTCAAAAACAAAATGACCCTTTCTAACTGAATGAAACATTTTTTGTTTTCTGCGTATGAGTTATATGTAACTTGAAAAGTAGTTCTTGTGGCTCCCAAGATGAAGAGACGTGAGTTACACATGCTTCATGAGGCCCCGGACTCAAAACTAGTGTGAGTTAAATACAACTCACATGGCAGTTAATGTGTTACATGCAACACATCCTACTCCAACTTTCTTATCACCCAAACTACTTCTCCTTTAGTTTCCAGTCTCAATTATTTACACCAATATCCTTCTAGCCACTCAGTCTTGAAACCACTAACATCCTCCCAAATGTCTCCCAGATCCACTCTCCTTTCCCGCTCCATTGCCTCTAGCCTAGTTAAGGCCCTTTTTGTCTCTAGCTTTGATTGCAATACACATCTAACATCTGTGTTCCCCACCCTCCTCCAACTCATCCTTCAAATTACCTCCAGGTGTCTGATGGCGTTACTCCCAGGTCAGAAGTCCTGGGAGGTTCCCCACATCTACAGAATAAAGTTCCGACTCCATAAAATGGCGTTCAAGACTTTCCATTCTTATACTCACCTGGCAGGGGAGATACCATGATCACGAAGACTTTCCACTCTTTACCCCAATTTCCCTATCGCGTTATCACCATCCCCACACCTTCACTACTCACTCTCTACTTGCCCGTCACTCCATTTCACTTTCTCGTGCTATTTCATCTACCTAGGATGCCTGTCAAACCCTGGCCATCCTTCACTGGAGTTCTGACCACCAGTCAGAATCAATCTCTACTTAGTCTCTAGACCTGTGCTGTCTACACTGTAGCTTCTAGTCTTCATGCATCTTCGTGCACGTGTTGCTACTGAGTGCATAAAAGATGGTTAGTCCAAATGGAAATGTGAAGTATAAAATGTTCATAAGATTTGAAAGCCTAGTACAAAAAAAATATATAAAGCATCTCATTTTCTATACTGATTACATGTTGAAATGATGCTTTGGATATACTGAGTAAAAACATGTATTAATTTCACTTGTTTCTTTTTACCTCTTTAAGGTAGCCAGTAGAAGATTTAAAATTACAAATGTGGCTTGTATTATATTTCTATTAGCTTTCAGTTATACCTTATGCCTTCATTTACACAGTCAGCAAACAAGGCTCCTGACCTCAAGGAGCTTACATTCCAGCTGTGGTTTATGAATGTATACAAGTCTAGATGACTTTGCTTAATATAGAGCAAACCAACAACAAATGACCAACAGTACTAACCACATCCTTTGTACTTCTCCTCTTGCTTTCAGGTTCTCCCAAAGATGACATCGCATGTGGTAAATGAGATTGATAACATATTACGCAACAAGCCCTACAGCAAAAAGGACTACAGATCATAAGGCAGTGCATGAGCCACAGAAGCTGCATGGTTAAATAGCGGCCTGCACCCAGTACAGAACAGTGTTCCTAGCCAGTCTTTTGAATCACTTAGCAGCCTGCTGCTCAACCTCTAGTGTCCCTGGATTCTCTGAGCTATCTGCTGTTGCTACCACTGTGCACATCTGAAAACTCACAACCAAGAAAATCTGTTCTATTTTCTTACCTTGGACTGGAATCACCTATTCTTGCATTGCTCTGTACACCTCATGCTTATGCAATGGAGAGAATATGGGGGGAAAGATGTATTACTTTCAGGAATTTGGTAACTTAAAGGCTGTACAGATATATTTTTTCAAAAGAACAAAATCCACAGATGAATCTGAATGCGTAAGAAACAGTAAGATATCATCACTGAGAAGTCTTGCTTGGGAGAGTAAGCAGAAACAATTTTACATTTTTTTCCTATCTTCACATTCACATTAACAAGTTTTGTTTCACTTGTCATTCAACAAAACTAAAATTTCTAGGTATTTGCTTTATTACCTTTCAAATATTTACTGTTGCTTGGCCCCCAAATGGCCCTATACAATTTATCCAGTGTGTCTATTAGGACTCTAATAATGTTAATCATTTACATATAAAGAGGGCAAAGGGATGAATACCCTAATCATAAACTAGAGACATTATGGCTAATTTATGAAAGGGAGGGTTACGCTGCTATGGGAACTTAGCTTTGAATAAAATGCAATGTATCTGCAATTAAGTGTCTTTTTTTTTACATTTTATTAAAACCTGCTTTACACGTTCAACTGCTTACAGGAATAACTTCTGCAAGTGTCAATATCGGAGCTTTAAAAATAAATATACACATGCTCAGTTTTGTAAGTAAATCTGTAAAATACCTAGAAAGGCAAATGTTCAGTTTAATTAGCACTGAGACTTTACAATATAATGCTTCGTATTTCTGAGGAGTTATTAACATGAAAGCAAATCATAGGCTTTGTGAAAAATGCTACGTCACTACTCAGAATATGCTGGGTGAATTACCTTGCCCAGTAAAAAGCAAAATGTTAAAGAACTTCCTGATTCTATAATCATATTATATGCACTAAATCATATGCATGAAAGTTCTTTGCATGGATTAAAGGGGCTTAGCCTTGTTGCACTCAGAATCTGAGGTATATCCAGCCCTGCCACTACTGACTACTTACTCTCGTTACTATCCCATTTCAGAAAAATTGTGAGAACATACCATGTGTATTGATATTTATTTGTAAAAAGGGAGAAAACATGCTTCTCTTTCTTTTTTGGGATGGGGATGGTCCTTTAGCTCTATTTGGACATCTGAGGATGTACAAAATTCTAATTTAATTTTCTGGTCAGCAGGTTCCCCATATAGAAACCACTTTGAGATTTACAGAAGAAATATGATATCATTTTAAAATGCTATTTTCTGTTACTATTTCTGTTACTATGTCCACAATGTATTTCAAGGTTAAGTTCTAATCTTAAAATGTTAGTGGGAGGTATCAAAAAATTCTTTTCGATTACTACTACCTGTATTCTATTAGGGAGTTTGGACTTTTTTGTCCAAGAGTATCAGATTCATCATGGAAATGGATCATTTTTTCAGTTGTTCATTGTGTACTCAAACCAGTGAACTACTGTATGTATAAATGAGCTGAGGTGCTGTCTAATGGAAAATGCGATTTAACTTATTTGCTTAGAGTAATAAAAACATTTTGTGCATTCAATTTCATAATAGCTTTTATCTGATCTTTCATTATAAAAGATGTATATTTTTTCATATGTATAAAATATATACATACAAAATACATGAGGCCATAAAATGGGCAATAATCTAAATAAAAATTATGTTGGTAGCTAAGCTGCATTAAATAGCTAACAGAAATAGCAGTGATCAAAAGACTGAGACTCAGATTGCAATCCAAACTTTTTGCTCTTGTTAATGGAGAATATGATTAGCTACTAAAGATATTTCTCATTGAGTTTTAGAATACTCTGCACTAAGGTTAAAGCTTCTCAAACTCCCTTTAAAAAAAACCTGCAAGGCCGGGAGCGGTGGCTCACGCCTGTAATCCTAGCACTCTGGGAGGCCGAGTTCGAGACCAGCCTGAGCAAGAGCGAGACACCCCATCTCTACTAAAAAATAGAAAGAAATGATCTGGACAACTAAAAAAAACCTATATATAGAAAAAATTAGCCAGGCATGGTGGCTCATGCCTATAGTCCCAGCTACTCGGGAGGCTGAGGCAGAAGGATCGCCTAAGCCCAGGAGTTTGAGGTTGCTGTAAGTTAGGCTGATGCCATGGCACTCTACTCAGGACAACAGAGTGAGACTCTATCCCAAAAAAAAAAACAAAAAACACCCCTGCAAATCAAAACCAAATATAAATATTATTGCTTTGTTGTGGGAACATCCTGTTTTTCATGTACAAATCATCTGCCACAGTAAATATGCTAGACAATGTTTTACACTTACATCCTTAAGAAAAATTTCCATGTAGTCTCATTGTGTCTTTCCTCCTCTGGAAAGAATTCCCTGGCAGAGAACACATCACTCTCAAGGTTAACCTGGGTAGCAGCCATCTCTATACTAAAATCTCAGGTAGGAGAAATGCAATCTAGAAATCCTATGCCTGGCTTTCCACGGTAAGGACTGTCACTTCTTCTTCATGAAGAGAGTGCCAATATCAAGAGGCAGAAGTCAGAGCTTGAAGGAACCTTAGCCATCTGCAAAGCTATCCCTCCTTGACAAATGAAGTGGGCTTGAATAGATGAAAAAACATGCCCAAACTCACACTGCTAGTTAATGGCAGAACCCAAGTATTTCATATTCCAGTCTGGTGTTCCTTTAAGGAAAGGGTTTTTCTTTTTAAGCTTAAAAAGTTAATTGTGAGAATTTTTAAGTTAAAAAAGCTTAGGTATGAACCCAAATTAAGGAATCAGACAAGAAAAGTCAGAGAAGAGATGCAATGAAAACTACTCATGAAGACCAACGAGTAGTCTTTAACCATCTCCCTGAAAATCTACACCAACCACTCAAAAGACCCTCCTAATCTTCAATTCTCACCTACTTGGGAGTCCAAGCTGAGAGTAATCCCTTACAGCCCAGGATATATCTGTAAATTAGTTTTCTCCATACATGTACACATACATGTATCCTTCCTTCCTGTCTCCAGAACAGCAGTGACTGGCATACAGACTGCAAATGAAAAGGCACGGTGGGCGGCAAGGCACAGCAGGCCTTCTATTGAGGCCTATTGAATTTCTATTGAAATTCTATTGAGCTATCCCTATTTCACCAATACACATGCAGAGGCCTGAGGTCTGCTCTTTAATGTAACTGCTCTATGTCTGTCAATGCTTCACAGACATTTGACCAACATTTACATGTGTGGGAAATTAAAATCATGGTTAATGTGATATAATGTAATAAAGATGATGTACTTATACACATGATTCTTATAAAGAAGTCCACGGAAAATACGAATTTTCAAAAGCAAAGTTTAATCATACTTACTAAGCAAGACTTTTCACAAGAATTTTGAGTATAATTCAACCTCCATATTTCAGTTAACTTCAAAACTTGTTTCAAATTATCCTTTCCAGGTTGCAATAATACAACAAGTACGACAACCAGTGAATTTTTACTGGCTAAAAAGAATTTCAATTCAAGACTTTTATTAAGTTGTAAATGAGGAAATTAAAAACAGGTTAAAGGAAAATGTTGTAACACTAAGCCTCTACTTATCACGAGTGTAAAAAAAGGAATTTAATTGCCTTGAATCGCAATTACAATAGAATCTCTTCTTTACCGCAGTTGGGTATGAGGTCTTTTTAATATAAAAATTCTACAGCAGATTTTTACTATTTAAATCAGACTGAACACATCGTAATTCTATGTGCCACATAGCTGTTTTAGACTATGGGGAGAGTACAGGGGAAAAGGTTCTGTAATTCTCAAGAGTAAAGTACTCATACAGTAAATCCTTAATGAAAACTATTGAACTGTGAGTATGCCTTATTATCTTATGCACCGAAATTTATCTAACAGTGCAGAGTTAGAAAACATTATCAGGATTAAAAACATAGTGCTCTAGGAAAAATTCAGGACAGAAAACAAATTTTGCTTATTCATTTTCATACAAAATTTCAGTTTATTAATTCAAGAGAAATTCTATTGAGCTATCCCTATTTTACCAACTCATCTAATCTGTATTATACCAATGGTGGTGATTTTTTCCCCATCTCTACAGGCACTGCCATCTAGTGGCAGGTTTTCACCAGCAATTTACAATGCTATTGCCCCAGCTCTAATTACAAATAGTAGACACTGAAGGCTTATCAAAAAATCATTTTGTCAAATAAGCAAATGCATTTGCTACATAAACTCCAAGCCACCAAACTACTGACTTGCTTTTTATCAAGAGCAAAGTTAAAAACAAAACAAAACAAAACCTCTTATGTGTTACCCTAACTGTACTTTGCAGTGTCTCTCTTCAAGTGGTAAGTACAACTAATAACATTTATAACATTCATCTTAAATTTAGAAGTGGAAATTAAAGATTAGGAATATATTTCCTTGAGGTACTGCTTGTAGGAAATTACTGGATGTGGTCAAAAGCTAATAGGAATAGGAAACTGCCATCACCTGTGACTCTCTGTTTAAGTGACACAGGTTAAAGAATATTCTGAACTTTTTTAAGTCATGGCACACATAGAAAATGATGGTATCTGTATACACACCGGTTAAAAATGTCAAGAGATTGCTCTCAGCTGGACCCCCAAGGGTTGAAGAGATCAATATTTTGTTCACAACTGATGGGACCTGTGAACTGAAGGGTCAAATTTATGAAAGTCCTAATGGGGAAAATGCTGACAAGCACTAAAATCACCATAAATTCCTTAGAGAGTTCTTAAAATCCAGAACTAAGATCACAAAAATTACTTTGGTCTTTTACATGTCAATATTCAGGAAAGAGGTGTTCTCTCTTACTTAACATTCTTTCCGGGGCATGAGACATTGGTCAAGGAAAACAATGATCCCTGTGTCTTAATAAGTCAAACCAACATGGCAGGGTCAAGTTGACCTCCCTGGCCACGCAGGACCAAAGCCATACAGCTGAACAGTATGTGCTTTAACTCCGTAGGAGAACTCTCATATGCTTGGCGCACTATTTTTTGGTTACTACTTTGGCTGCCTTTTTTTTTTTTTTACCAAAAAAAAAAAACAAAAAACAAACCAAAAAAAAAAAAAAAACCTTTTCCACAAGTTTCTCTTCCCCAAGTTGGAGAAACCATGTTTTAAACTTTGTGTTATTTCAAATCACAAATTCAGAGACTTGTAAACATAAAGCTTCTGTTAAATCCTCTGGGAAGAAGATTCATTCTGATATTTACGGTTCAAAAAAAGTTGTAATACTGTGCTTGGAACACAGAGAACCAGTTATTAACTTCTTGCTACTATTTTAAATAATAACAGCTCAGCCCAGGTTACTGTGACCTCTGACAGATCAAGGAAACAAGTTATTTTCTCCTCTTGTGATTACAGTACATTGCAAGACACTTTTTGCCTTTTAATAAATGTCCTGGTACTGAGTTTCCCTTTAATTTCAACAACGTATCAAAAAAGCCAATATACAAATACTGAATTACATTCTGTTGGGTTTTTTAAACCTTCAAACTCTAGACTGCAAAAACATCTTGTGTGTCTCCCACCCTGACCACCCTGCTACTTTTCCATAAACCACAGGCCACCCGTAGATACAAGGCCAGGGGGTAAAGCTGCCATGGTCTACTTGGAGCCAGTAGACAGGAGGGCGATGAGTCCTGAGGAAGCACTTATGGACAAAATGTAGTTCCTGTAGGAATTTAATGTTAAGGAAAAATTAAGAACCCAAAATTAGTTTTTCAATAAAATAAAGCCCATCCCTTTGGAATGTACTGTTTCCTTCCTGATACTTGGTATAATCATAATGATATGAAGCCCCATTGAATGCAAACATAATTTGCAAGACAGAAGACCATAAAAAATGAAAAACATTCACAGGAAATGTGTTTCAATTTTAAAAAGAAAACACTTGAGACAGAAACCTAGAACACATGATCATGAAGAACACATGTGAATTCCATTTGACTTTCATGAGAGACAAGCTGATCAAACATGGGGAGGAAAGAAAGACTTGTTTTCCTTCTCCTCCCTCTCCCACTAGAACAAAGGAAAAATTAATCTCCCCTGTCATGCAGTTTTGCTGCAGTTGGCTTGTAATAGCAAGGAGATTCTGAAAGCTTGCAGCTACTTTCAGCATCACAACTATGCCACTTTCAGCAAACCACTCCTGTATCCCCAGAAGATACGAGTTGGAGGGTGTCTGATATTTTATCACATCATAATCTCCAATTGTTAAAAGTGTGGCTGCACATACCTGGATAACACCTTTAATAAATTACCTTAATTAGAGAAGGCTGATTCTTACTCAAAAGCTCAATTTCAAAGTAGTCTGAAACACTGTTAATGTCCCATGGTGTCAGTTTAATTGCACTGGCCATCTACCCAATTCCAAAGCCCAAAAAATAATAGCAGAAACAGGGGCATATTCCAAAAGCTATCAGAGAAGGCAAGTTTGCTTTGGATCTTTGGAACTTTAAGTAGGCAAGTATACATAATCACATATATAAGACTGCTCTGTAATACTTGCTATTTATTATAAGTCACAATGCATAAACTTAAAAGAACTTTAAATCACACCAAAAGCTGTTATTTTAAATATCCAGAAACTTGCCTAAAGTCAGTGCTATTTAATAGACTGACTCCCAGTGCCATTTTTCTTTCCACTAAAGTACCCAGAGACAAGTTGAAACCAAAACCAATTACTGTTTCTAGACTTCTAAAAAAGATCATCAACCTTTAAAAGGATACACCGTGGGGTTGAAGTTCTTCAATATGAAGAAAGAAGCAACAATGACCAAAACCAGGAACAGAGTGTTGTTATAGAAGATGGAAAATGTTGTAGCTTCATAGTCAGCAACTTCATTTTTCTTCCACAAGATTCTGGAGACAAGGAAACAAGTCAAACAAGTTTATAAATATTATTAAAAACTCCAAATACCATGTGGCTCTATTTCATTATAAGACAAGTTTTTCCTTAAGTGTTCTAGGGTGAGAATGTTTTTAATATTAAATTTAGTCAGAATTGTCCCCTTTCCTCCACTGAAAAAAATATTTCACATTCATTATTGCTGAAGAAAACAGTCGCTGGTTATGTTATCATTTTTCCCAGGCAGCCAGGGCTATGGAGAAAGGGACTGATTAATCGCAGTTGGCATGGTTTCATCAGCAGCTCGAACAAGTTATCTTTCTCTGGCCCCTCACCTAAAACACAAACCTGATGGTCAGCAGCCTGATGGGGCTTCCGTGGCTATACCCTGGGCTTGAGGCTCTCTGCAGCCTTCAGGGCCCATCGCACCTTCAGAACACAATCCCCACGACAAGCATCAGCTGTGGTCTCACAGAAGCAGACTATTATCAGTCATTTTTGTTTACTTCAAACAAAGAATGTGCTTGATCATTAGGAAGATTTCTTTCTAACATTTGCAAAATGCTTTTTTTTTTTTTTTGAGACAGAATCTCACTCTCTTGCCTGGGGCAAGTGCTGTGGCGTCAGCCAAGCTCACAGCAACCTCAAACTCCTGGGCTCAAGCAATCCTACTGTCTCAGCCTCCCGAGTAGCTGGAATTACAGGCATGAGCCACCATACCTGGCTAATTTTTTCTATATATATTTTTAGCTGTCCAATTAATTTCTTTCTATTTTTGATAGAGACGGGGTCTCGCTCTTGCTCAGGCTGGTCCCGAACTCCTGAGTTCAGAACGATGCGCCCGCCTTGGCCTCCCAGAGTGCTAGGATTACAGGCGTGAGCCACCGTGCCCGGCCTACAGAACCTTTATAGTACTTTTCACATGAGGAATCAAGGAGAAAATTACCCATGAGTCTAATGACTCTGCAGGGCCAGAAAGAACCTGCCAGATGCAGGTTCTACAACCAACAACCAGGAGGACAAGAGTATTGACTGGATGAATTAGTTTCAAGTGCAGTATCGGTAACATACTCATCCCTTACTAAGAAGCAAGAATTTAGTATTTCAGTATTTGAAAGGTTCAAAATTTAACAGTGGTTACATATATGTCCAATAAACATACTGTTTTCTTATGTTCCTAGCCCTTACGTAAATATCCCAACCCTCTGAAATCACAGCTTAGAAGAATCAGATATAAAAATCGTTTGTTCTGGAAACTACAGTAGAATGAGACAGTACGGGTATATGCTCATTCAGTCTGGGAAGGGCAGGAGCCTGCAAAATGTACCGCTGAGGGAAAGATTATCCATTTAGAGGAAGATCTGGATCAGCTCATCAACACGCAGGAACTGGTGGCAAACCTCAGGGCACATTCATCTGATGCATTTGCAGTATTGCTCTACACAGGCTATAATAGTATGCAAATACCTGGTGGGGATGGGCACCAAGGCGCCAGGACATCCTTGAAAACACTAGAATACGCACCAGACCTGACTGCAGAACAGTCTAAACACAAGACACCCGGAGGGCTGCAGACAGAGAGCACGTCGTCCTCCCCACCGGCCCAGTCCTCTCCACAGCCGCAGGGGCGGCGTGGGGGTGACTTCCTGGAGGGAGGACAAGGGCAAGGCATCCCGAATACAAAAAGCTCCTTGGGTAGAAGGAGGACACTAATCCACTCTCCTCAACCCCCTCACCTCCACGCTCTGTTCATCCATTGCCTCCGGCTCTGAGCGGGGCCCTCGGCGACCCGCGGACTCTGTAGTCTGACCTCTTAGGCGAGGGCCCGAGGTCGCCAGGTCAAATCGCCGAGAAAAGCTCGGCGCACACGTCAGGGGGCTCCGACAACCGCCCCACCTGCGCGCCCCATCGCTTCAGGATCGGCGGCGACTACCCCCATTTCGCCATTTTACCCGAGCGCCCGCCCTGGAGCGCAGAGGCAGAGCGAGCGGTGACCGCTGCTTCTTCCCGGCTTAGCTGCCCGCCGGCAACCGCGAGGGCGCCTTGGCCCACGTGACACGGGCGCGCGCGTATCGAACCGTCGCCTGGAGATGGGCGACGCTGGTCTCAAGCGAAGAAGGCGCAGTCGAGAATTCGCAAACACCAACAGTAACTAGGGTAGCTGGAGGCGCGGCGCGCATGCGCGGGAGGCGGGCACCTAGTTCCCGCGGTGAGGGGGCGCACACGAGACTTGGCGGCTTGCTTTCCCAGGGTTGCGTGCCTTGGGCCGCAGCCGGCGGCGTCTGCTGGAGCGTGGCGCTTCGCCGCGCCACGCCCCCCTCGGGGCGGAACCCCGTGGATCACAAACTTTTGCGCGCCAAAGACTGGAGCCACCTGCTGTGCGGGGGGAGGAGCCCGACTTTGAAGCTATTCGGAGCTATTCCGCCTCCTAGCTTCTACGGCGGGGCCCAGGAAATCCGCGTTTTCAACAGCCACTCTGGGTGATTCGGTTGCAGGTGGCCTGGGACCCGCACTTTGAGAAACCTGGTGCAGAGGATTAGTGGTTAGTCGTTCTCTTTCTCTGAAAGACAGATTCTAAGGTTTTTAAGACTTCTGTTCCACCTACCGAAGGAAATGAATTTAGAAAGCTCCAGACTGTGAAGCCTGGAGAGGAGACGTTTCTCATTTTGGTGGTAAGACGGGACCACAGACTGTGAAGAAGTCAGATCCACACCCCACCCTTCATTTCTTGCCACTTGAGTTGAGCTGTAGCCGTCGGACTTAAAGGGCAATCAGCTGTGTTGAGCTTTCCTATAATTGGGATCTACTTTCTACAATTTTCCTTCCAGAAGAGATGTGTAAAGAATGCATTGAAGGTGTGAGACCAAGGGCGTACATCAAATTCTTAATTTGAACTTAATTTTTACTTTCTATTTATTGCAAGTAACCACTTGTTATACTTAACCTAGAGTGCACATGTAGAGAATAACAATCTAGAAAGAAGTTCGTGAATAGCAGGCATTTGGACTTATAAAGAGTGGGCAGCAACAATTTTTTTTAAACTATGTGAGCCATGGACAAGATATAATTTAGAAAGATTCACCTGGGACTAAAAAATGCTTTCACTAAAAATTATGATTTTGGAACTTCATGGAGATGACGGTTGCACAACACTGTACTAAAATGCCCTCAGTTGTATACCTTAAAATGGTTAATTTTATGTGAATTCTATCTCAAAAGAATTGCTTATGGAACACAGTACGATACTGTACTTAGGATTCAAAGAGTGATGAGAAGTGGTCCTTGCTCTCAAGTAACAGTATAGTAGAAGACAAATTGCAACATATATATAATAAATATTAAAATAGATTCTTGTATATTTGCCCAAGAACCCAAAAATGTTTAAGGACTTATTGCATTAGTTCATAATAGTGAAAAATTAGAAAAACCTGTACAACTAATTAGAGGCCATTGGTTGCAAGCACAAAGCCAGATTCTGGCTAACCTGATCAAAAAATAATTTAGTTGGCAGACTGCTAAACTGAAGTCATTTGCCTGGGGTTGAGGAGCCTATGATCTATCTGCTCCATCAGAATCCCTTATTAAAGCAGCGGTCCTCAACCTTTTTGGCATCATGGACAGGTTTCATCAAAGACAATTTTTCAACTGTGGTCGGGGGATAGTTTCAGGATGATTGAAGCACATTGCATTTATTGTGCACTCAAACCTCTCTAATGATAATCTGTATTTGCAGCTGCTCCTCATCACTGCCTCAGCTCCACCTCAGATCATCAGGCATTACATTCTCATAAGGAGCACATGCAACCCAGATCCCTCGCATGAGCAGTTTACAGTAGGGCTTGTGTTCCTATCTAATGCTGCCACTGATGTGACAAGAAGTGGAGCTTATGCAGTGTTGCAAGTGATGAGGAGCAGCTGTAAATACAAATGAAGCTTCACTCACCTGCCACTCAACTCCTGCTGTGTGTCCCAGTTCCTAACAGGCCACAGATTGGTACCAGTCACCAGCCCAGGGGTTGGGGACCACAGCCTTAAAGGCTGTCCTTGCTGCCCCCGCCCCAAGACAAATCTCCTAACTTATTAAGTACTTACATAACTTTCTATTATAGTTTACTTGTTATATTACTTATATAACTTGCAATTACACAGTATAAATATCTGTTAATAAGGAACTGATAAAAATCATAGTACATCTATATAATGGATTACAGCAGTTAAAAAGCAGAGTAAGCCGGTAAACTCAAGCAGCTCACACCTGTAATATCAGCACTTTGGAAGGCCAAGGTAGAGAGGATCTCTTGAGGCCAGGAGTTTGAGACTAGCTTGGGCAACATAGAAGAGACCCCACTCCCACCACCCTCTTTTCTACAAAAAAAATTTTTTTAAAAATTAGCCAGGCATGATGGTGCACCTGTAGTCCCAGCTACTCTAGAGGCTGACTAGGAAGATCACTTGAACCCAGGAATTCAAGGCTGCAGTGAGCTATGGTAGTGCCACTCCAGCCTCAGTGACAGAGCGAGAACCAGTCTCTAAATAAAAAAAAAGCAGGATGGATGAATGACATGATGTGTGACCTGACAAAATACATTTAAAATGAAAAAAAATTAAATGAAAAAAACAAGTATGGCCGCAGTACAATGTAAAGTATCAACCTATTTTTGTAAAAAAAAAAAAAAAATTCTGATTTGTATACATGTAGAAATGCCTGAAGAAATTATTTGCAGATTACCTCTGGAGAATAAGTATGCCTGTGGTTTTTAATTTCTTAAACATGTTATTACTTATAACTTAAGACAAAAAACACTATAGTCACATAGAAAACAATTAAAATCCAGATGAGAAATGAAAAGCCTAAATTAGGGAAGTAAGAGTGAAGATAAATTGGAGGTTGGATACTATGACAATTTCAGAGATAATTTTATTGACTAAGAAGATAAAGGGATGCAAATTAGTTGTACAGGTTTCATTTCCAGCTAACAGAATAGTGGCTATTAACAAAACAATAAAATCAGGAGGTATTCTAGATGTGTTCAATTTGAATATTCAGGTAGGGGGTTTTATTGGA
>CAUYSK010008175.1:0-14507 GCA_963575035.1 Avahi laniger
ACACATTCTACTAAGCGAGGTATCCCAAGAATGGAAAAATAAGCACCACATGTACTCACCATCAAATTGGTATTAACGGATCAACACATAAGTGCATATATAAGAATTATATCTATTAGATATTGGGCAGGGGGGAGGAGGGAGGAGGGGACAGGTATATGCGTACACAAAGAGTGCAATGAGCACCACGCAATAGGTTGGACATATTTGAAACCTGGACTGAGGGGGGGAGGGGGGGCAAGGGCAACACACGTAACCTAAACATCTGTACCCCCCTATTATGCTGAAATTAAAAAAAAATCCAAAAAAAAAGTGAACAAAGCCGGGCGCTGTGGCTCACGCCTGTAATCCTAGCTCTCTGGAAGGCCGAGGCGGGCAGATTGTTTGAGCTCAGGAGTTCGAGACCAGCCTGAGCAAGAGCGAGACCCCGTCTCTACTAAAAAAAAAAAATAGAAAGAAATTATCTGGACAACTAAAAATATATAGAAAAAATTAGCCGGGCATGGTGGCTCATGACTGTAGTCCCAGCTACTCAAGAGGCTGAGGCAGGAGGATCGCTTGAGCCCAGGAGTTTGAGGTTGCTGTGAGCTAGGCTGACGCCACGGCACTCACTCTAGCCCGGACAAAAGAGTGAGACTCTGCCTCAAAAAAAAAGAAAAAAAAACGGTGAATGAAAGTACTATTTTTAAGGACTGACATGTTCCAGAACCAACCATGTACATAACTCAACCCACAAGCCCCTGTGAGGAAGAGAGGGGTCTGGGGGGTCTGGCAATGGGAGTGGGTGGGATGGGTGAGGAGTGTCCTATCAGTGGGCAGAAAAGGCTCCTGACTCTATTCTCATGAGAATGTCATTGCGGAGCTGAGAAAGATGTGTGAGATCTGTGTATTTATATACTTTATCAGTCAAAGTCAGGATATGGAGAATCTGTGAAAAATCATTTTCCTAGTCAATTTATTCTTGCATCATTTAGCAAGAATGCTAACTATAACTTGAACTGCTCTTCTTCCTGACTTACATTATAACCTGGACACAGTTTCTTCTACATAAAATACAAAAGTATAACTAGAAAACATATGATCAGCAGTAACCTGTTGTGAGGAAAAGCTTTATTTTGCTGGTGAATCTGCAAGTTTATCTTTTGCATAAAAAAAAAAAAATACAGCCAAAGACACATGTTTTGAATAACCATTTCCCCTATTGCTTCCTCTTTTCCCATGTTTCATTTGTGTTGCCCAGGCTAGAGTGCAGTGGCGTGATCATAGTTCACTGTAATCCCAAACTCCTGGGCTCAAGCAATGCTCCTCCCTCAGCTCCTGAGTAGCTAGGACTATAGGCATGTGCCACCATGCCTGGTTAATTTTTTGTAGAGATGGGGTCTTGCTATATTGCCCAGGCTGGTCTCAAGTTCCTGGCCTCAAGTGATCCTCCCATCTTGGCCACCTGCAGCACTAGGATTGCAGATGTGAACCACCACACCAGGCCAGAGACTTTTTAATGTGCATTACATATATCAACTCATATAATTCTGACAACGCTTTGAGGTAGATACTATTATTACTCCCTTTTACAGATGAGTAAACTGCACTTGCTCAAGGATATATAGATTGTAGAGACAGAGTCAGGATTTGAACCCAAGCAACACTGACCAGAGCTGACATGCTTTGCAATTCATGAAAACATAGAAGTTTAGTTTCAAGAGTCTATGTGAGGACAGTGAGCACTGGGTCTAGTAGCCAAAGATCTAATCTATTGTGGTAGGTACCTGAGAAATTTCTGAATGAATGAATAGAGTATTTCATTGTCATAATAATCCAATGGAGTATATAAGGTATAATCTCTTAGATGGGAATTTTTCAATAATTTCTCCCACTTTTTAACTTCCATTTTCATAGACATGCATGTGAACATGGTTCTGAATTTAAATTAGTAGCTATAACTATTCACAAACTAGCCAAATGCAGTCATTTGCTTATTGATTTTCCGAGATCATGCTTGTGTTTGGAAACAGGATGGTTGCAAAACACCTCTGTTCTCCTCCACCCTACCAGGTTACAGTTGGATGAAAAATGATTTTTATCCATCATTTGGCCATCCTTAGTGCCCATTTGTGGGTGGGTATTTTGGTACTTGTACAATCTTTCCTAGCCTTCTTGAAGAGCTTGGGGGCAGTCAGAAGGATTCTAGAAACTAAAATCATATTAATGACAGCTGGAACATAATATCTCTATCCACATCTAGTTGGCAAGCTAATCACATTCTTTCGGCAAACTGATTACATTCTTTCCAGTTTAGCTTTCACTAGATTTCTTCCTAAGGGAATCTACAAAGAGAGTGTGGAGTAGAAAGAGTCCTTTATCTTTCACGAAGAAAAACCCTATTATTTTCTTTTGTTCAAGACGTTCATTCATCTAGAAAGGTGATGTTGCCTAAGGCAGGGGATTCAAGTGGGGATTGAAACTCAGTACAGTGAAAGAGGGCATCCCTAATTCATGCAATATTTAGCTAGAAATTTCTCATTGTTGGTCTTATACCTAAAGGTAAAGGACTTGGAGGGGTTTCAAAGCTTATGTTTCATTATTAAATAATCTGGTCTTAGGTCTCTGCCAGAAAATATGTTCATAGATTAAAAGGGTAGTTGTCCAAGAATTGTTAAATAACAAACCTATTGGTATCAGTATTAAGTTTTAGATCAGTCATATTTGTAAAATCAAACTCTGGAAAGAATAAACGGACTGAAAGATAAATATTAAAGAGAAAATTCTCCTTTGAAAAGTGCTCTTGCTCCCAATCTGGTACTTTCAGCCCAGAGCTGTATATCAAGCCCTTCTGTAGGTTGTCTTCACGAATGGAAACTAGCTTGTAGAAATGCTTAATGCAATAAGCAAGTTTTAAGGGAAATGAAATACTGTACATACCTCTGATCACCAATGATGATATGTGAATAGTGCATAATTGTGTTAATATCAATATTCAAACTAATGTTTTGTTTATTTAAAGGATAGCTTGATTTCTGTCTTCCCTGGGCACCACTATACTATCTTCTATTTGGAAAAATCTAATAGCCACTTAACTCAGTTTTTCAAGTAACGTATGATTTTGGTCCTGCAATCATCTTGTGATTTTGATCAAAATCAGCATGTGAGTTTGGTCATATAAAATGAACTTATTTCAGAAAGTATAAGTTTGACTAGAGTTATTAAATCCTTCTAAAAAGAATTTCTATGGAAAAGCATGATTTAGAATCGCTTGGACCTTCAAATAGAAATGTCTTGTCAATTAGTCAATGAGATTTGCAAAGCAAGCATCAGGTAAACAGCTACTGCCCCCGTCATATTATTTCATGGGTTAAAATTTAAATACTGTCTTAGTATCTGGGATGTGGACCATGTTTTAAGTTATTGCTCTAAAATATGTAGCCCAGTTTGGTGTGTCACCTTTAATTTATACAGTTTTGTTTTTGTTTTTGTTTGTTTTTTACTGAGGACATGCTTTACTTAGCTTAATTTACCCACTATACACTAAGGAACAAAGCTGGTAATATATCTGATTTCATAGAAAAGTAATGTGGACTAAATATCTAACAGTGCATAAGCATTACAGAAATTTTATAAATTTAATGCAGGAAAAACTTTAAAACAGGTTTTGTGTCAGTTCTCTTAAATGTAAGTTAGTAGGCTCATATTTCACTTCTTGGTTAAAATTCTTCATTAAAGGTGCAGTAAGTCACAGTTGATAGCAATGCCTCAGTGCTTATTTTAGAGTTTCTAAAAGATCGTTCCCTCCAAAAAAATTTTCACTGTTAGACTATAAGCACCAAAGGACAGTCTTCAGAGCTTAAAGACAGTTAAAAGAAATGAAAGAAATAAAGAAAAAATAAAGGCAGCTTAAAATGTTTATCTAATTGTTCAGGCATGCATATTTAAATGGATTCTTTATCAACTCTCACCAAGTATTCTCTAAAGCCTTGTGCTTCAGTCAAAAGAACATTTAATTCCTTGTCTTTTTGCAAAGGTAAAATTATTCTTGGAAACTTTCCTGAAGAGTATTGTTTTTTAAAGAACTGTTCACATTTCTTTCCTTTCGCATTTGCTTAAGGTAGGGAGGGGTGGATGAGGAGCCGTAGAAATCAAGCCTGGGATGAATCTCAGCTTAACCTTGTTACATATAAGGTGTAGTAGACAGTCTCCATTGCACTTCCTGCTAGCAATGACCTGGAGGCATTCCTCTGTCTAGTTATCATCCCATAACAGCTCCTTTCTTGCCAGGTCATTAAGATCCCCAGCAAGCCTCTGACAAGCTCTGCCTCTCAGGAACTCAAGATTAATACTTTAGGGGGAGTTTGGGAATTCTTTGTTATCAAATTGATCTATGAGAGTTTTTCTTTATCTACTGGTGTCAGGAGTGCAAGGTTGCTGTAGAGAGAGTTGAGCTAACATAAACATAAGCATGGATACACATTTTAAATCCATTCTCTCTAGCTTTTCTCTTTTCTGTTCTCTCTTATTTACCTAAATGGTTAATCATCTTTCTTGAAGATTAATTTCTGTTAAAGAAAAATAAAATTTAGCTCCATAGTAGACTGGGGCTGACACTGTAGTTTGGAGTAATAATTCAATCTGATTTGGACAAAGTTGGTGTTACCCTAAGGTGATTTTTCTATTGGATCTCTAGAAATCTTCTTAATTGACGAGTTGTCTTTAAATCAAGTATTTTCCTTGCCCACACCTCACCTTTGTTAGTGGAGAGAGCCTTGAATGGGTAAATGTGATCTTTCCTGAAGCCAATTCACTTTTCTGGGTTTGGCTACTCTATCTGTATGATAAAAATTTGGATTAGATGGTTGCTAAGGTGATTCCAGCTGCTTAGGCTTCATAAATCATAAGATGTGCTGTAAGCACCACACTTACATTCATTATTAGTTGTCAACGTGACGTACAACCTGGTCTTGCCCTAAATCCCATGTATCAGTTGCAAAATATTAAAATAAATAAGTATGACCTCTGAGGTATATTTGTTGGTAAAGGTCAGATAGTTTACTAACTGCGCTGGGATTCTCTAATTTCTATTTAGCATTAGTATTGATGTTTATGATGAAAGAGAGGGAGAAGGATGGATATCAAAGATGGTTGTTCCAAGTTAAGTGACATTGTTAGGTTAAAATTGTAGTGATTTTTATGATAATCGTCATCACACATTAAATCCCTATTGGCTTAAAGCATTGTCCTGGTTAAAGCAGATTGACAGGGAGAGACCAGGATCTAGGTGATTTAGCCAGGATCTTGGTGGCTTCTATGCTAACCTGCAAGAAGGTCTGGTGCAATGAAGGGGGTAGGAAATGTGTTGCATCAACTGAAATACATAATGTTTTGGAGCGGGTCTGAGGAGGAAGAGGGAGAGGTTTTAAAGTATGGCAACCTAATGAGAATAGACTTATTCTGTGCATTGTGAAAAATAATGTATGTTGACAATGATACAGGAAATAGAACTTATAAGTAGCAATTATAAACTGTCTCAGGTAATAATGATTACCTGAGAAACTAATCATTATTAGTTTGGGACTGCTCCCACCAATAAGTCAAGAGTAAATACTCAAATAGAAGGTAATTAGTCCAATGGCACCTTCAGATCCCTTATATTCTATTAAATAAATTGGAGGAAGCAAAATGGTGCCCACTAGACCTGTAGGAGGGTGCAGTTATCCTACACAAATGATGATTGACAGGAGCCTAGTGTAGGAAAGGTGGAGGGGAAATTAGTCACAATTTGGAGATGGATTAACTCCTTTAGGTCCCTAGATGCCATTCGGTACATACATTTTTGCACTAATTAACACCCTCGGGTCTAAGTATACATGCAGGTCGAAAGGGAAATGGCTTGCTCCCCAGACATCAGGAGCGTAAGGACCATTATTATTGTTTATAATAAAATATTGTACTTACCCTACACCTTTGATCCTAGCTCAAAGGCTTCCTTCCTTTTCAAACACTCTCATTAACCCTAGCATCATCACTGGGATTAAGTGGCTGAAATGTTGTATCATTATCTCCATTTTTAAGAGGAAAGGACTAGTCTAGGGAGGCAGCAATTTGCTCAGGCCACGGTGAGTCAAAAGTGGAGAAGGGATGAAAAATCAGGGCTCCTGGCTTTCCTTCCGAGGCTAAAAATATCTTAGCTGATGAAAGGATGTCAGGAACTGACTTCAGAAATCAGCAAATGCTTTTGCTTCTCCTGATCACCCCCTTCTTACCTGCAGGACTTTCATTTGATAGAAGAAACATGGGAAGTTTCTCCTTTCCCCAAGATAATCAAAGAAGGTCACAGGTCCGCTTGGGTACCAGCATTTTTGTCTTGAAAACTGTTGCAAGCCCGCCCTCTTACAGCATTTTAAAACATTAAAAATAATCTGATAATACATTCTAGAATGTCCACTTGTGAAAGAGACCCTTAAAAAGGACTCTATCCTGTAAGTATTGAATAAGGAAAAGGTCTGTTTCAGCAATGGGAGCAACTGAGATACCATGGAGCTCATAAAACACAAGAGACATGAAAACACCCAAGAATCTGGACTCACGCTGGGTAGGGAAATGACCTCTAACCCGTGTCATTTTGTGCCTTATTCTCTCTATGGATCTTCGAATTTTCCTCTCCAGTTTCCAAACAAAGACTTCATTCCTTCAAATTAGGGGATTTGTCTGAGAGCTGATCTGTAGTTTAAAAATAGAAGACTGTACCTTCCATGACAAATTGGTCTATAGCAGACCCCCAGGGGAGATAGGATTCGCTGAGACAATTTTAGGTTTCCTGTATTTACAAAAGCATTCGCAACTTCAGGGAATAGGAACTCATTCATCATAGCTGGGGGAATCAGGTATGATAGAAGAACCAGTTTTTGAACAGAAATAAATATGTTCCTCTTTTTCCATTTTCTATGTATGTTATTGCTATTGGGTGACTACTGGATCTTTATTTAAATCTACATTATCAAATAGATTAAGAACACAGGCTTGGAAGTTCTTAAAATCTTGTGTGACCTTGAACACTTAACCCCACTAAATCTCAGTTTTCTCTTTTGTGAAATGGGGTGATAATCACACTTCCCATATGGTAATAAATGAGGAAATGCATATCAAATGCTTCACACAGCACTTGACACACAGTAACAAGTCAGCCAATATTGGGTATTATTATTAACTCCTGGTACTATTGACTTATAAGTAAGATAATCAAAGCTTAAAGGCATATTGAATGATGTTTGGAAGTGGCCACACATTTCAATGTTTCACCCAATCCCTTTGCCAACTTTGAAGGAATAAGAGCTGTTCTAGCGGATGTATGAAATCCCTCTTTCTCTGGTTTATCTCTAGCATTTTAAAGTCTACAATTTTTTGCTCAGAAAATTGTCTTGTCTAAAAGAATTTCATCACACCTCAGACAGTTATTTGAGCTACTTTAGTCCCAAGTTTTTGTGTTGCATTATCTAAGCAGAGAAAAATTTCAATTTCTTAACAGTTTTTTGGGAAATAAGTCACAGAAATTTGCCTATTTGATCCTAACTATCTTATGATGCACATTTTAGATCTACGTAGTTAGAAGGAAGAGGTCATTATCTGGTGAGAGTCTATTGCAGTCATTCTGCACTTAGCCTGGTACTAGAATCATCTAAGGATGATTCTGAAAACTTCCAGTGCAGCCCGGGCTGCACGCGAAACGATTCAACAAAATTTCTGGAGGTGAAACCAGGCTTCACTTTTAAAGCCTCCTGGAAATTTCTCAATGCAGCTAAGGTTGAAAGCCACTCTAGTGTTGGCCCTACACTTCAGCAGGCCTCAGAAGGATGGGGAGCCTGGTGATTCCAGAGACCCACCCTCGGAGACTCTGCATTCAGTGGGTCCAGGTTAAGTACTGGAGATTTTCATTTGTAGCAAACACATTCCCAGTGTTTCCCCATCTCCCTTCCTTCTGGTGATTCTGGCTGAGTGGTCTTAGGACCATACATTGGGAAACATTGGTGTTCACCAGTAATCTGTTTTGTGATCTCCTTTTAAAATTCATAAGGCCCTAAACCAGAGTAAAAACCTCGCCCATGATATGCCTTATTCAGTCTCTTCCAAGTAGCCATGTAAGTAACTTCAGTTTGCTTTCAGAGGTGTGGCCAATTTTAAATCAGCCCCTCACAGTTTTGGGTTGGCTTCTTGTGAACCACTGCGGGGTTGCTTTAATTCACCAGACAAGAGGCAGGAGCTGCTGCTGCTTCCAGAGAGGCACCTGGGACTATCTCTAGAGACTTGAGTCTGCTTGCAAAACTGGATTTGCCCCCAGGGTTCAACCCATTGTTTAACTAATTTTATCAAACTTTAAAAATAACCTTTCATTAAATTATCTTTTAGGGTTCCAGCCGTTTACTGAGATTCCTATAACTTTACCATGGTTTTATTAAACGAAAGCCTTTCTGACTGGGCCACATGAGATGCTTTTACATTTAATGTCGGACTTCCTGTTTGCTTTGTAATAAAATACAACTAAAATTTGCACATGTTTAATTTTTCTCAAGTCTTCTTTCAGCTTCTGGGGCTTGCCATTCCTTGGAGACACACCATGTATTTCCCTTCTTGTGAAATCTGAGCTGTGAGCACACTCCACGTTTAACCCCTGCAGCTAGACTCTGGTATAAATTGTTCTTGGGAAAGGCCAACAGGGTACGGTTTTCAAAAATCTTGTCTTTTATGGAATTTCAAGCCAAGTACACTAAAAAGTTTAGAAAATTTAAAAACAAAAACAAAAGCAGAAGATGAAAAACAAAATTGTTAGAGCTTTATATTTTTAGGACAAAATGATTATACTCTTCACTAAACAGTGCCAAACACAGAATAATGTACATCAGCTTTTTAAAGAGTTAGGGTATTCACTAATTAACATGGTGATGTGGTGATATCATGGGCCCTTTGGAAACAGCCAATCTTATAATTTATGGCCTGTGGGACTAAGATTTTGTAATCTGAAAATGATAAGGCAAATTGAGAATAGCCATTCCAGCCCTTTATTCTTGGTTCTGAGAATAGTTTACGGTTCCTTATGCAGCTGCTCTCATCTCTACCGTTCACAGTATGAGAGTGGGGAATCTTATCTTGCACATTACTCTCAGCGTAGGTGTCCTGGTAAGAACCAGCTTCTAGCTCTGGAATTAATGTATAATTCTGTAATAAAAATATTCCTGATGACCCATGGGCCCAGGACCAAGGAAAATGTGTCCCACTGAACTAAGATGGGGTTCAGTCACTGCAAGGAAAACTGAATCACGTCCACGATATATTGCATTAGCAAACAGTAGTAGAGTGAGGGGCCTTAGGTGGAGGGAGACTTATCCTCAAATGCATCCATTCATTCAACAAACATTTTAAATCACTTACCATACACCAGGTTCAATTTGGGCATTAGGATACGCAGTGAACAAAAATTGCTATCCTCACAGACATTACATTCTAGTGGGAGGACATGACAATAAGCAAAATAAAAACGTGAATTCTATAGTATGTGAGATAGCAATTCTATAGTATGTAAGTGCAAGGGAGGAAAAGCAGTCAAAAAGAAGAGAGGATGGTAGGGGGAGTGTTGTTGTAATTTCAAAAATAAAAATAAGGAAGTCCTCATTGAGAAAATGACATTTGAGTAAGGTTCTGAGAGAGGAGAGAGAGTTATGCGGGTGTTTGGAAAGAGCAGTGCACGCAGAGGAGTGCATGCAAAGGCCCTGAGGTGGGGGTTAGGGGGGTACCTCGCCAGTCAGAAGCAAGGGGCCTGGATCTTTAGGGTTAGTTGGAATCTAGCACTGATTGGAGTTGACCAAGTGGACTTGGTTAGCCACTAATTAAAAATGCTTACTCACCATGCTTAGAAATAGAGGACCTTCCTAACCTCCCACTTCTCCTTATCGTTCTCTGCTCCTCTTCCCTTCTGCTTTCTCCCTCTCTCCTGGATTTATTGATGGTGCCGTCCTCTGTTTAAAGTTCTCTTCTTTCTCCCAGCAAGGAGACTCTAAAGATTCTTCATTAAATGGCCACGGCCTTGTCCCCCAAGGGAACATTCAAAAAGGTGACCCTGATACCTTATAACTTCAAGGTTATAAGACACTTGTAGCCACACGAGAACCACATGGCAGAGATAATTACGTTTGATAACCCATCTTCATAAAGAAAATCACACGTGCCAATTTGCTACAGAAAACTGGCCTGTATGCTGGCTTGCTGAGCTGGTGTAGACACCTCTGGGAGGGGACACGGTGGTGTGGGAAGCAATGCACAGGCCTTGGTATCAGGCACATGTGAGTTTGAACTCTAGTGATGAAATTTTCTGGACATGTTTTCATCATTACAAGTTTACAGGAGGGTTAAATACATGTCAAACACCTCATTCGTAATTGGTGGCCAATAAATTGTAGGATTACCTTTATAAACGTTTAGGCGTAAACAGTGAAAGAAATCCAGTGAAGGCAGAGAAGAGAGAAGGAAATGGAGTTAAGGGATTTCTTTTAGGAAAACAAAGAGGAACATATTTGTAGGATGGAGGCAAGAGGCCAGTGGAGATTTGAGAGGTGAAAGGCCATGCCCTTTCACTTTCGCACATTCCTGCAGGAAAGGCTGAGAGAGGACCCTGTTGTCATCGCTTCCTCATAAGCCTGCCTCTGAGCCTCACGGCTGGTCACGAATAGACTTGGGGTGGAGCGACGGGGCCACAGAGATCCCGGCGGCTGTGTTTATCAATAGTTACCTTCTGGGTGTGGACTCAGTTGCTGATAGCAACCGTAGCTTTAACTACCGTGATTTATGGTCTGTGAACGTGACCTGTCATGAGAAAGAATTAGTCCCAGTCAACTTTGGTGGAGAGGGGACTTTCAGTTTGGCTTCTCTGAAGTTTGATGACTGTGGAAAGATGTCCCCAAATCTCTTACAAGGAAGTAAGACCATGAATATAAAGTGCGTGTGTGATGTCTGGCACACAGGAGATGTTCAGCCAATGGCTATTGGCTACTGTAATAATTTTAATAACATATTATCTAACCATATCTAAAAGATTGATTTTTGTTTTAAATTTGGTAGGATATTAATTCATTTAAGAATTAAGTAGTGTTACATGAAGGTCAAATCGTCACAGGTAGAAATAGCAAAATAGGAAACATTGATTCTTCTCAATAGTTACAGGTCTAGGAGAGAAAAACTTGTATTAAAACAAATAAACTAACAAAATTTTGCCTGGATGAAAGAATGATACTAGCATCCAAAGCAACTTGAGACTTCCTTTGATTCTAATCTCTCAAAATAAAATGTAACTCTTTAGCTTATCCTCTATGTTTTCCCTCCTACCCCTCAAATACAAACTGTTTTAAACTATAATCATTATCTATGTGAAGGAAAAAGCTGCTGCCCTTTGTAATAGAAGAAATGATTCCATAATCACATATACATGGGAATGGAAATAAAATCCAGAAAAAGAAATACAATTTACTGTCCTTGAGAATTGTGTGTCACTGAATATCCAGTCAGGACAAACTGACTTCGTTCATCTTGGTCCAGAAGATAACATTACTTATGGGAAAAAAAATAAAGGAAGCTTGGGAAAATGATGCAAGCTTTGTCTGTACTCTAAAATCCATGCACTTGTGTGTAAGAAACTCTTGTATTATTAATATTTTATTGCTTCTTACTATATTCTAGGTGTTCCAGTATGTATCCTACATTGAACACACACAACAATCTCGTGTGAAAAGCATCGTTATCCTCATTTGCAGATGAGAAAAGGGATTGCAATATATATCTTGCACCAGCTAGCACCATGCATAGAACCAGAGATGAGATTTGAACCTCTGTCCATGCACTAAAAATAGGTGTTTCCACTCTATCATTTTCTCAGTGTGTGCCTGAGATGTTTTCTCTTCTCTTCCTACTTGGCTTCTACCCACATCATCTCTTCCTTCCCACTGATATGCTCTGCCTTCCATTCTATTATAGCCTACATTTGCCATCTACTGCTCCTGAACCTCCTCCGTAAATATGTTTTTGGGACAAGAAAATTGTTGATAAAGACATTGTCATGTGGGAAATCCTCTAGGATAATACAGAGTGTGGCTCTTGGACTAGGAGTAATTCCCACCACTCCTAGTAGTTTCCACCATCTGGGAACTTGTTAGATATTCCTTCAAATTTAGAAACTAACTTGACAATGAAAGTTGATTACAAATATTAATGGCTAAATATTTCAGTTTCATGAGAATCACTATGGAGATCATATAAAAATGAAAACCAGAACTTTTAAGGAAATGCATCAGGTCTTAGCTTTTTAAAATTTACTCCCCTAAACATTTCTATCTCATATTCATGATCTACTTACATGTTTTATAGTAGTTTGTTTTTTAAAGGACTTGTATGTTTTTCACCCATGATTCTCTCAAACTACTGCAGGATGCTTATCACAGGTCAGAGCTCCTTTCTAAGCACACTGTCATGATGAACACCCACACAGAGATTTATTGGTGTGCAACATGAATCTTCATGCTAAAGGTGAAAAATTATTTTCTAGCCTGGAGTGAATATCTCTGGAAGTGTTTTCATAGCTGTCCTCTGCAAATCATCTCGGGGGGGGCCCATCGCTGTCTCGTACTGTAAGAAGGGAGGGCTGTTAATAGCAGCTGCTTCCTCTCGTGTACAGTGGGGAGAAGGCTGACTCTGGACTGTCCCATCATGGCCTTGAAAGATGATGATTAACTCAGAAATGACTTTAGCTGCCTGATTAATTCTCTTTCGTGGATGGTCCAAGGGCAAGTTTGTATACCTGTAAGACCTGGAGCGCATCATGAATACCTCTGGTTCTGTCTCAGCTCATGCTGACGATACAGAAACATACTGCAGGACAGCACATTTCCTTTCATTTCAAAGTTATTCATGACAGCTTCAAATCTGTACAACTTGGAAAGACTTGAAAGTATGGATTCTCTTTTAAGAGAACACGAACCTTTGACTTTTCTTTCTGGAAGAAATAAAAGATTGAAAAAACACTATTTCAGTGTTCACCATGGGTTTAATTACTTTGGAGCCTTCTCCTGTGCTTTGGCCTATTTGGAAATTCACAGCTATGAATCACCTAAAGACCAAGTATGCATGCAATTACAAATGATTTTGAAAGAGAAAGAGAATTGAGAAGCATTTGTTCTGTATATATCTTCATTTTAGCTGCGTGAAAACTCTTAATATTTGCAGTGATATCATTATGTGAAGTAACATATGCAATGTAAAATGTTTCATTTTTAATGATTAAATCAATTATGTGTGTTTTACATATTCTATAAACATTCTATTAATAGGCAGAATACCAAACACGATGGAGAATGGTTTTGTGCTCTGGAAGAATATTGTCCTTTAATATATTTCTGTGTGTTTTTCTTGTCTACCCTATCAAAATGTAATCACATCAATAAGGCAGCGTGTATGTGTGGTGGATCAATGATCTTACTAAAGGGCACACTAAATGCATATCTTCAAATTATAATACACACTTAATGTTATTTATTCCAAAGAATGGAAATATTTACAGAAGGTGGGCTAGTTTTTATCTTCTTTATGTAAAAATAAAAATCTATTTAGCAAATTAAAAAAAGAGATCCAGCAAGTATGAATATAAAAAATCAAACTCTCAAAATCCTTGCCACAGCAATTAGGAAAGAGAGGGGTATTAAGGGTGTCCAAATGGGCACAGATGAGATCAAACTCTTGCTCTTTGCTGATGATATGATATTATATTTAGAAAACCCCAAGGATTCATCTAAGAGACTCCTAGAACTGATAAAAAAATTCAACAAAGTCTCAGGATACAAAATCAATACACACAAATCTGTGGCATTCATATATGCCAATAACAGGCAAGCCGAAGATCAAATCAAAAACACGATTCCTTTTACAATAGCCTCAAAGAAAATTAAATATCTAGGAATATATTTAGTGAAAGATGTGAGAGATTTATACAGGGAGAAGTACATAACACTAAAAAAAGAAATTGTAGAAGATGTAAATAGATGGAAAAACCTGCCTTGCTCATGGATTGGTAGAATCAATATCGTTAAAATGTCCATACTACCTGAAGTGATCTATAGAATTACTGTAATCCCTATCAAAATGCCATTTTTATTTTTTACAGATCTGGAAAAAATAATTCTACGCTTTGTATGGAACCAGAAAAGACCTCGTATAGCCAAAGCAATCTTAAGTAAAAAGAACAAACTGGGAGGCATCAGTCTACCAGACTTCAAGCTGTATTACCAGGCTATAGTAACTAAAACAGCATGGTACTGGCACAAAAATAGAGACATTGATCTACTATTACACTGCAGGTGGGACTGCAAATTAGTGCAACCTCTGTGGAAAAGAATTTGGAGATACCTCAAAGAGCTAAAAATAGAAATACCATTCAATCCAGCAATAACACTATTAGACATCTACCCAAAAGAGCACAAAATATTCTA
>CAUYSK010008179.1:0-49237 GCA_963575035.1 Avahi laniger
AACATTTTCTTCCATTCTGTAGGTTGTCTGTTTGCTCTTGTGACAGTTTCTTTGGCTGTGCAGAAGCTTTTTAATTTGATCAGGTCCCATTTATTTATTTTGAATGTTGCTGTGATTGCCTTTGGCATCTTCTTCATAAATTCTTTGCCTAGGCCAATGTCTAGAAGAGTATTTCCAACATCTTCCTCTAGAATTCTGATAGTTTCACTCCTTAGGTTTAAATATGTTACCCAGCATGAGTTGATTTTTGTGAGAGGTGAAAGGTGTGGATCCTGCTTCAGTCTTCCACATGTGGCTATCCAGTTTTCCCAGCACCATTTATTGAATAAGGATTCTTTTGCCCAGTGTATGTTTTTGTCTGCTTTGTCAAAGATTAGGTGTTTATATGAGGATGGTTTTATATCTGGATTCTCAGTTCTGTTCCACTGGTCAATGGCTCTATTTTTGTGCCAGTACCAAGCTGTTTTGATTACTACAGCATTATAATGAAGTTTGAAGTCTGGTAAGTTGATACCTCCCATTTTATTTTTATTACTTAGAATTGTTTTTGCTATGCGGGGTGTTCTCTGGTTCCATACAAAGCATAAAATTAATTTTTCTACATCTATGAAGAATGATGTTGGTATTTTAATAGGGATTGCATTGAATCTGTAGATCACCTTGGGTAGTATAGACATCTTAACAATGTTGATTCTGCCAATCCACGAGCATGGTATAGTTTTCCACCTGTTTATGTCCTCTGCTATTTCCTTCCTCAATGTTTCATAGTTCTCCCTGTAGAGGTCTTTCATCTCCTTAGTTAAATATATTACTAGATATTTTATTTTCTTTGTTGCTATTGTGAAAGAAATTGAGTCTTTGATTTGGTTCTCAGTGTGACTGCTATTGGCGTATATGAAAGCTTCTGATTTGTGTGTATTGATTTTATATCCTGAGACTTTACTGAATTCATTTATCAATTCCAGGAGCCTCTTGGTTGAATCCTTGGGGTTTTCCAGATATAATATCATGTCATCAGCAAATAGTGAGAGTTTGATCTCTTCTGTTCCCATTCGTATGTCTTTAATTCCACTCTCTTGCCTGATTGCTGTGGCCACGACTTCTAGCACTATGTCGAATAGAAGTGGAGATAGTGGGCAATCTTGTCTGGTTCCAGTTCTAAGTGGGAATGCTTTCAATTTTTCCCTTTCAGTATGATGTTGGCTGTGGGTTTGTCATAAATGGCTTGTATCATTTTTAGGTAAGCCCCATCTATGCCTATTTTGTTTAGGGTTCTTATCATAAAAGGGTGTTGAATTTTGTCAAATGCCTTTTCTGCGTCGATTGAGAGTATCATATAGCTTTTGCCCTGGGCTGTTTGCGGCAGTGCAGTGGCATTCTCCCCACGCACAGCGCCAGTCCTTTCTCCCGTTTTCTTCTCTCTTTTGCAGGACCCAGGGCCATTTCACTCCCCATCAGGGCCTTCCCTGGAGGTGAGATATGGAAAAGGAAAAAGACAAAATAAATTTTTTAAAAAGTTAGAATAGAAAACACATGATTTGGCTACCTATTTAATAGCCTGGAGAAAAAGAGATCTAGGTAAGAAAGAAGAAATTAGATCAGTTAAGGATAGTTTCTGAACTGCCTTCATGTTTCATCATCCTTCCTTGTTGCCCTTTCCCTTATCAGCCAAAATAATTGAGGCAAACATTAGACCAAGACTTTAAGAGAGGTCTCCTCAAGCAAAAGACACTGCTGGCTTAGTGTTGGTGTGAAAAAAAATCCATTTTCAAAGAGGCTGCATAGTGAGGTGCTGTGGTTTTCTATTATTTTTAATCAGGAGAAGTATTTTAAGAACAATATCTAATTCAGAACCTCTATGTGTTGAAGCAGATGGTGGCAGAAGGCGGGGGAGTGGAAGGCAGCATGGGTCCTCTCCAGCTTAGCTTCCCCCAGGCCTTGGTAACAGCCCCTGAAGCACCAAAGAGAAGGACTACAGGAGACCCCAGATCACATTGCCTGGTAACTTTGTGAGAATTGTAGTCAGGCCTGCCTGGGTTCAAATCTCATCTCTGTTACTCTGCCAGCTAGAATAATTTGACTGCAAGCAATAGAATATACAAGTATGTATTAATTATTAATAATTATTAATGTTCCTGTGAATGCAGATTCTTTCATCGTATTGCTCCTTTATCCAAAGCACATTATCTTTCATATTCAGACTGGCTCTCTCTGCATTGTAGTAAGATGGTGACCATAGCACAGGATGTTACGTCCTCACTCTTCTGTGTCTATGGGAAAAAAACAGGCCTTTCAATTTGCTTGTCTATTTTCTTCAGGGTAGAAAACATATTTCAGAAGGTACTCAATAGACTGCCCCTGCTGTATTTTTAGCTTGAGGGAATGAGATTACCATTTAAGATTTTGACCAATCATGGTTCACCGGTGGGTAGGAGCCCACCTTCTAGGAGGACCCTGTCTCCTGGGTAGCTGGAACTCTGCTAGCAAGGAAAAAGAGAGAAATAGCTATCATACAGGCAATGAAATATCTGGTGAGCATGGGCCTCAGTTTCCTCATCTGAAAAATAGGAAAAGCAAAACCTGGCTCACAACATTGTTGTGAAGATCAACACAAGATTTACAAAACTAACAAGATACTCAGAAAAGATATTTTTAGACATCACCTCTCTTATATGGTTTTAAATTGGCTGAAAGATTAAATATCGGTTTGAACCTTTGTGCATGAAATTCAACTATCTGTTTCTTGGGAAGTGTGGGATCTTCTGTCACCAAAACTCCAATGAAGTCAACTTACCCATGTCTGTAAGATTGAAGTATGGCTTACTGAGTTACCAAGTATTAAGTCCAGTACGGTTCCGACCTTAGTGAATTGCTTGTCAATCAAAATAAAACTGAAAGGTGGCCCTCTATTATGAGGGAGAAAAATACAACCAGTAAATGGGTAATTTTCACCTGATATATACATAATGCTTCTATGATCACTCTTCAGACCATGTGTTCTGGTTTTATGAATAAGTTGATGCAGTGTGTTCATCATCTATATATTATAAGTTAACAGACTTATCCTGAAAGACAGTATGTTATTTAATTTTCTGAATTTATAGAACCTCTCTTATAAATGTTTTTAAAATCACCTTTAGTTACAAATTTGACAAACTTCTCTTATTGAAAAGACTAAAAGTCATATGAAATCAGAATTATCCTAAAAACTTTAAAAGGCAGTTGCTCTAAAGTTGTGTTGTAAGTTCTGCCAGTATTCCTTATTTTATTTCATTGAAAAAGTTCAAAAAATATTCAATGTAAACCATTATGTTTAGGATTCTTTATTGCTGGATGCAATTTCTTTTTAAGCAAAGATACTTCCCTTCCCACTCCACCTCTCCATGCCATCTCAGTGATAGTATGTGAAAGATAAATACATTTCTGAACACATATTCAGATATGAAATATCCAGAGGAGCTTAACTAATTAATACTTAGAAAAAAGCTTTCCCTTTCTGTGCCACTGCAGAAAACTAAAGCACTTTAGTTCCCAGATTTTGCACATGGAGATATAAACATGTTCACCTATGTGATTATAAAGTAGTAGAGCTAACAATTATTAATCAGGGAATCAATCATTCCTAATAAAATAACCACAAAATATTTTTTAAATGTTAGATGTAAAGATATGTATCACCCTGTTATTTTAAAAGAGTAGACATTTGAAAACCACTGAAAATGTCCACCAATAGAAAATGGTTAGGTAAATTTTGTTAAGCCACTTAATAGAATATTATATAACCATTTAGAACATTTGTAAAGAGTTTTTATAACAAGTTCAAATGTTCACATTAGAAAGCAAGTAGAAAAACAGGAGGCAAGAATTTCAATTGTTAAAAATCAATAACAAAACAAGATTCTTTTCATGGGGTATTTTACAAAATAGATGATAGAAAAGATACCAAAATTCTACCATGGCTGTGTGCACGTGATTGTGGGTGTTGATTGTTATTTTTATATAAGTCTTATCTAAATCTTCATTAATAACCATGTATTGATTTGTCATTTTAAAAGCAGACATTAATTTATGTATTTATTAAAATAAAACAAGAATATCCTTGCTGATGGTAGTTAGAGAATCTTTCCTAAAACTCTTTACATTTCTAGCTATAGAGATTAAAATGCTGGCCTAAAAAAACAGGCTTGTTTTTCTCTACTATATTGACTCATTTGGCAGATTATGAGATGCCAAACTGAGGGCCATGGCTTTTTTTGGTTTTGTTTTTGTTTGTTTGTTTTTGCCTACACTGGGTTCTGTGACATTCTGTAGCACCTAATATGCACTAGACACCAAAGAAAGTGCTTAATAATTCTCTCCCTTTGTAATTTGCCCGTGAGTTAGTGCAATACAAAAGAGTCAGTACATTTTAAGAAGGTTTAAGTAAGTTTTTGGGTAAGTGGTCACTCGTTAGTTCCTAGGGAAAAACTGTCTCCCATGCTGTGTCTGTTAATGGTGTGTGCAGCCCAGGGGTATTTCAGAAAACAGTACTCACTGGGCAGGTCTAAGTTCAAGCTTTCCCCATGCACATGCATAACGTAGGCTACAAATCACAAGTTCTCAAAAGGAACAACATGCCAACAGGAACACAAATGGAAAAAATGTGCTAATATTAAACCACAGGAAGTAAGATCTGGGGTAAACATCCCTCTCTGCCACACTCGTTCCTTTCAATTGTCAGAGCATTCCCAGGCCATCTGCGTTTCACTCTGAGTAGAGAGACCAGGTGACTTCACATCAGTAATTTATGTTTCATGGGAAAATTATGGCTTCCTCCATTTGTGGCTCTCTGATGAGTCTGCTAGAAGATGGGATGTATCTAGCGATTCAGATGTTGTTAAGGATCCCTAAGTGGAACTTCCTTGCATGTGACCAATATGGGGATGCTGCCTCATAGCTCACCCACTGTGTGGATATTGTCTGACAGAGGTTCTATAACCACATTTAGTGTGGCAGCACTCTTGAGCTCTCACTCTGTAGTTCCTTGTTAATACCAGTTAATACTTACAACAAAATTTATTCCATCTGTTTATTCACTTAACATACATTTGTTGAACACCTGCTACATGCTAGGCACTTTTGTGGTGTTGTATAGGTATGGGCCAAGTAGCCTTCTTTCGTCATTGCTTCCTCTCGATCACAATGAAGATGGTCAAGCCAAGCATGGTGATGTTGCCACCTGTGGTGTTCCAGCTCCTGTGGTAGGGCAAGGAAATCTGCTTTGAGGGATAAGAAACCTGCTAAACCTCCTGGGACATCTCCCTCCAGGAACCACATGGTAATCTCACTTCACATGTTGCCCGGTGATGTGTTTATTGATGATGAGAAGTGCTGGTGACAGCTCAGAACAGGGCCACAGCTCTCTTAAAATAGTTGAACTCAGTGTAAACCCATGGGCAAGAATGATTGTATCTGGAAATGTGTGTGCTGGGAAAAAAAATTAAAACCCAGTGCTGACCTCTAACTGTGCAGTAGGAGTCTGACATGGAATCAGAAGCACACGAGGCCATTTTCAGATAGTCTCGACCTCATCAGAATGGGGATGTTGAAAAGTCAGTATGGATCCTGGACCCATATTTCTTTCTCACTGGCTGTCTTAGCCCATTTGTGTGCTTCTATAAAGAAATACTCGAAGCTGGGTAATTTATAAAGAAAAAAGGTTTATCTGGCTCATGGTTCTATAGGCTGCACAAGAAGCATAATGCCAGCATGTGCTTCTGGTGAGGTCTTCAGGCTGCTTCCATTCATGGTGGAAGGTGAAAGGAAGCCAGCATGCACAGAGATCATATGGCAAGGGAGGAAATGAACTAAAGAGGAAGCGAGAAGTACCAGGCTCTTTTAAACAACCAGCTCTTGCAGGAACTAATAGAGTAAGAATTCACTGAGTGCACACTGCCCCCCAGCCCCAGGAAAGCATAATTTATTCATGAAGGATCTACCCCCATGACCCAAACATCTCCCAGTAGGCCCCACCTCCAACATTAGGGATCAAAATTCAACATGAGATTTGGAGGGAGCAAACATCCAAACTATAGCACTGGCTAAAAAAAATAATGTTGTATGCCTTGCATGTGTTCATTTCTAGCATTTTAAGGATCTATTTGTTGCTTTTTCAACATCTCTTATTGAGCATCTATGTGTGGCTGACTCTCCATGAGACACTGAAGATATAGCATTAAAGAAGTCAGACATGCTTCTTGTTTTCATAGAGCTTAAAATTTGGTGAAGGTAAAGCTTTAATAATTAGGCATTTGTAAATAAGGAATTGTAATCAAGATAAGGGCTATAATGCTTTTAACATTGCTTTTAACCATTACTTTTATAAATAGATTTTCATGTGTTCTGGTTTGGTCAATAAAACAAAATATCCAACTTCTGAAAAGATATGTGATCTCTTCATATTTTACATACAGACAAAAGCACATGGCTTTTAAGTGGTGTGAAGTTTTCAGCAGTATAGATTCAGGAGTGTAAGTCATGACTTCTAACCCAGTGAGTTAGTAAGTCAGAGAGGTTTCCCAAGACGAGAACTTTTGGTAGCAAGAAAAAAGCATAAACTTGTCCTAAGGTGGCAGAAATTTCACAATATCAGCTTTAGAAATTGGCCTTCCAGATTTACAGGCACTGGGTCAAGGACCCCAGCCCTCCTCAGGCTATCCCAGCCCTATCTTTGGTCTTACCTCTAGAAGAGTGCTCCCTTATTCTCCTAGGCTTCAAGTGTTTGTTGGACCTCTAGAGTGGGATACACAAAAGACAGCTCAATGCTGTGTGCCTTCCAGTATAGCCATTTGACTGTGGGAAGGCCACCCACCTTTGCCGCCATCTTTGTCTGATGGTGGATGTCCTTGACACTCCAGACCTCCCCTCCAACTCTCTTCTTCTACTGCTCAATGGCACCAGGGAAATATTAGTAAGCCCATTACATAAGCAGGTACTCAGCTGAGGGTCATGATGCTTGTTCCTTCTTCTTGCCAGCCCCACCAGTCTCTGATGAGAGCTCTCCTATAGCTCCTCTGTCTCACTGAATTTGTAGAATAATGAACTTTACCTCCCTATCAGGGGAGAGAGGTAAGTCACCACACTCCCCGTTAACCAGGAAATACAACTCCACTGTTTCCTGGTCTTCTCTTCCTTCCTCTCCAATTTTAAGCTTTTATTGGAGGCAGTGATGATTAGAGATTTGGATGCCTCTTCATAGGGGTTATCTGACCTCTAGTTTATTCCTTTCTTTAAAAATATGAGATACTTGATATTTGTGTTTTAAGCTTTAGGTAATTCCAAGACAACAGGAATGGCCCCACTGAAAATTCTTTCTCATTTGTAATATACTAACACAAACCTAGAAATTCAACAATTGCTTGTGAAGATACATGCTGGGTGAGTCAGTACACAGAATACATTTTGTGCTACGAAAATAAACAAAGAAACACAAAACCCTATACATAGAGATATGGAATAACTTTAAGCATGTAAAGGCTTGAGGTTCTTGCTTTGTTATTGAAGTGAATGCATCATGAACTGTGCAAACTCATTTTGAGTGTTTTGGGGCCCAGACCAAAAGTAGTTTAACTCTGAGAACAAACGGAAGCTTTAACTTTGACCCTATTAGCCAAAACAAACAAACAACAACAACAAAAAAAATAGAGACAAGAGGAAATAAGGAATGTTTGCCTCATAATGCAATTCTAATTATCTGACTTCTTCTACAGGAGGCTGTTTCAAAGGTAGGACAGATAAATAATTATTTATAGTTCAACTCAAAAGAGAGGAAGGGGAAAGCTCTTTCCACCCATTAGTAGTTGTCATGTAAACTGTACGACCAGCAAGTTCTTCCAGAAAGGAAGGGAAGGAGGAAGTAAGCAGGTAGGAATGACGAAGAAGGTTTCTTGACTGTACAGGCAGTATTTTCTGCCCTGTGTCTACTTTTAGCTGTTCCACGACTACTTTTTGATGGCAGAATTTATCCACTGCCTTCCCATGCAGGTAATCATCATTGCATGGTCTCAGGACACAGTTTCTCTCTGGACATAATTCACTGCTAAGCTTCCTACTAAATTATAAGAAAAAGCTTGATTCTTTCCTTTTCAGTGCAAACCAATCAGTTGTTACCCATTTTGTTTACAAAAGTAACTGTTACATTTAATGCAGTTAAAATCTACAGACAAGTATACATCCTCATTTACAGATGGCCATGTCTCACTGTTTGTCAGAGGAAGGGAACCTGGCACTTGAGTTTCCTTCACACTTTCCTACAACCCTGAAGGAAACAACCACCAGTAGTATTTCTCTGGTTTCGCTTGTATAGCAAATTGATTTTAGAGCTCCCCAAACCCCATCCCTGAGCTTGAGCTCTAGTGCTGCATATTGAAGGAGAGGACCACTGAAGTAAATAGGTTATCCTACCTAACACTGGGAAATCCTTAAGCACTGGAAAATTCCATGGGAAACAGAATATAGGTATTTCTGACAGCACTAATTAATGAACACAAGCTTGGATGAGGTCAAGGTGTGCAGATATTTGACAAAAATCCACATCTTCATTATGGATCAGAATATAATTTATAATAACAATTTGTTCTTCCTAGTCCTCATGGCTATGAAATATCTGGAACACCTTTTTCTAGCATAGGTAAGATCCAAAGACTTAAATTTTTTTGAATCAGCAAGTCACTTTGAGAGGATTGGAGGTTGCCTTTCTCTTGAATTTGGCCTAGTTTGGGGCTTGAGTTTCTTTCCAGGGGACTCATTCAGTATTCATGTCCAATCTGGTTGCACTGCAAGGAAATGTGGCATTGAATTCATGGTACAAAGGATAAGAAACAAGGCAAAAATCATCCATAACAGCAGAAGGAAATCAATCCCATTTTTTCCAAACCTTATGACAGCCAGTCAGGGGGAGCCATTCCCGTCCTGCTTGAGATGAAGTTGTTCAGCAAACATCCCCCTGGATCCTTCTGATGGAAGCAGTTTTCGCAGTGTTAGCCAAATCTCAGCCAGTTCAAGGGCCTTTAAGTGCTGCAATTTCTTAAAATTGAGAGATTCTATTTGATACCAAAACAGCACTGGATGGAAAAAGAAAAGATCAACGTGAAGGGCATTTTCACAAAGGAGGGTTCTGATTCAATTTCTATCCCAATGGATGGATTCATTCTGGGCTCAGGATATTACATTTATGATATAATTTTTTTCAAGTCTCTGCTGTATCTCCATTAGCCTGTCTGGTGGTCTGTTTTCATTTCCACCTCTGCTTGCAACACAAGAAATTGAAATTCCTGGGTTCTGACAGAATCTCTCTGTCTAGGCATCCTTAGTGACCTGTACAAGCCATCAGAAGTCAGGATCAGTTCTAGAATGATTAGGTGCAAATGTTCCTGAAAACCAGCTCATGGTTTTTTGCAGGAATAGTGGGAATAGGCGAGCATTGAAATGTCTAATACATGCAAAATTGTTTAAACCTGATTACAATTGTAAATCTCAGCCTCCTCTTTCACCAAATATTTGGATTCCAAATATCCTAGCCACTGGCTGCATTGAGCTACTTTTTTCCCTCTATATTCCCCTTACCTAGACCTGAGTGAAGAAATAAAGTGGCAAGACATCAGAAAAGCCTTAGACTGAAATAGTCCACAAACTGGATACTTGGTTTCCGTGTTGAATAAAAGCATGTAGGCTCTGTTTGGTAAGGGTACTTGACTTTTTGGATACAAACAATCAAAATGGTTTCTCCTAAAAAAACAAAAACAAAAGCAAAAAACATGAAATCTGAATGTGGGGGTTTGGGGAGAGGGGATCTGGGGAATTAAAAAGAAATCTTTCTGGTTCAAAGTTATCCGTTTGGTAAGCAGATTGAGTCTGAAGCTGTCAGTTTGAAGAAATATTCACTGAGACAGCAGAGGAAAAAAATTGTGACTGTGACTTTTTTTCCTTTCAAGTCTGACAAAGCGTGAACAACGTCCTTTCCGTGCCCAAAGGGGAAGGGGTCCCTCCTATCTCCCCAGCCTCCCTATTGGTGACCCAGCCAGGCTGAAGGGAGCCAGTTGTGCTGTTGGTAGGAGAAAATGGCCACTCACAGGGTTCAGACAGGTCCAGCCCTTCTTTACTGAGTCCTGCTTGGTTTTTAACCAGTCTGAACTGGTTTTCTTCAGTTTTCTTTAAAAGGCCAGCTCTAAATATATGTCTAAATATGATTTGCCACTCCTGGGTAGAGGGTAAACCAAGTGATGAAGGATCTTTTCCTAAATATCTAAACACAGCACATGTGAAAACCACACACACACACACACACACACACACACACCACCTTCCACACTATGTACTTTTACTACCCCATAATCAGAATTATAGACCAAAGAGTGTGTGTGTGTGTGTGTGTGTGTGTGTGTGTGTGTGTGTGTGTGAGAGAGAGAGAGAGAGAGAGAGAGAGAGAGAGAGAGAGAAGGAGAGAAAGAGAGACTTCTCCTGTTTGTTGTACACATGCATTAATGCCCAGGTTTTGACTCTATTTTAATGTTTCTGTTATGATTTGTTGTACATACATTAACAGGCATCCAAATGAGGGGAAAAATGTACTTACAGCCCTGCTTCATTAACAAACTAAACTGTTTTCATCTTGCCTTGTTCCTTTCCTATCCCTGTCCCAATCTTAGCATCCTTTTATCTGCCATTTATCCTTGAATTTAGAGCAGCATTGCTTATGATGGGCACCATTGATTTATTAACAGCTTTTCAGGACAAAAGAAATGAAACACAACATCAAATGCAATGATAAAATATTAACACAGAAAATAAACAAAACTGAAAGCTGTGCATGTTAGAATCAAGGGAGCATGTGACTTGTCATCTCATTATAAGTATGATTTTTATGTTGATCTAATATGAGCATCTTGTAGGGTTGTATCTAGTCTTAATAATTCCAATTGTCATAGTATCATATTATATTATCAAGGGACATCTCAGAGGCCATTCTGCTTTGGCAAATTGGTAAGTCTCTTCCTAGTAGTGTTCTTGGGCTGGGTTGGGCCAACTCTTTGGAGCCAGTTGTGCCTATCTCTTCCATACTCTGAGTTCAGTGACTTCAACTTAGTAGCTGGAAATTGGCTATAATACAGGTATTTGCACCACGAAAATTGGCAAATGTTATAAATTTACCAGCACCCCACTATTTATTTCTAAAATGTTTGGTGTTATAAATACCACCATATAGAAAACCTTTGACTAAGTGTCTCAGTTTTACCCCTTCTGGCACTTGGAAGAATTCCACTAATGGAATAATGATAATAAAGTAGTAATAAATAAAGGCTCACTTCTTGGGTACTTACCATATGCCAGATACTATGTCAGTTGCCTTATTTAATCCTCAAAATTAAACCCTATACTCCAGTTATTATTTGTAATTTCATTTTACAGAGGTGAAAACTGAGGCTTAGAATAATTGGGCCAAGTCAAGTAGCTTGTCCAAATCCACACAGCTAGTGAGTGGCAGGCTAGAGTCTGAATGTAGGTGGTCTAGCACCAGAGGTTATCCCTTGAACCACAGTGCCGTCAGTGACACTCCTAGAACAGTAGCTCCAAGCCCCAACAGATGGACTCTCTGACGCTCCAGACTACCAAGGATTGCCCTTCCCTCTTATAAGCCCAGTAGGATTCACATATTCTACCTGGCCACCCTGGAGATTGATAGCCTGAAGCTACCAGTGCCAGATCCACTTATGGTATCTATTCTGTCCTTGCACTATGTCATTCCAATAGTCAGTGAGTTCATGAAGCTTCTCCTTCCTCAGATGTCTCAGCCCTTCTTCATAGTTCTTCTTTGCTGCCTTCCTAATAATGTGGCTATCATTCACCAGGTTCTAAGGGTTTACCTTAGCCTCAGCGATGCCACTTCCATCAACACATAGATTCCTCTCTCTTCCAATTTCTTCTCCTGTTCCTTAATATGAGGGAGGTCAACTGCTCCCTCTCCAAAAGACCACCAAAAGACCTGCAGATCATCCAAATATAATTACACTCACTATAGTATAGGAGAACACCACCTTGATACAGTCCTACTAATATCTTGGGTGGGGAAGTGAGGGGAAGACCTTTAAAGGGTTTTAGGGTCTGGGGTAGGTAATTTAAGGCAGTTCGTGCAAGGCAGGGAGCTTGTTAGAATTGGGAAGAGTTTATAATATAACAGCTTTTGATTGGTGGGCACAGTAAGGCAAGCAGCCTAAAGCAATTCTTGATAAACAAGCCATTAGTCTTTGTAAATAGGCTGTTATGTTAGTTCATGGTCTCATCTTCCAAATGCAAGTACAGTATTTCCTAGAGCAATTAACTAAATTACTTCTGTTTGTTCCCATAATGTTTAGCATAGAAAGAGAAAAAGTGCATGGTCCCAACATTACTTAGAGAGAGGAAAGTGTGATATTTTCAGTTCTCAGAAGGAAGAGAATTTTTCGTTAATGCTTATGAGTTCCCAAACAGAGAGGAGGCCTTGATCCCTTTGTTTGTCACAACCCTAGTGTCACAACTATTTTACTAGGTTCACACTTTTCCACTCCTCACAAGTTCTCATGCTAGAAGCTTGAGCTAAGTCCCCTTGAAGGGAAGATATTATATTTAATAATACCAGTGACAACATAAAACATCATATTCAAGAGTTTCTCCCTCCTACAGTCCACAAGTATCCTGGATTTGGATCCATCCTATACTTTTCTGGGTATATTTCCTGGCTGGAGTGACACCCAGGACATTGACAGGAGGCCTTTGTTAAACAATCTTAGAGCTCTTCAATATGTCTAGTCACTGTCTTTCCTCATAAGCCTGTTAGGAATCTGTACAAATAGAAACCCTGGTAGTCTGCCAGACTCTCGGGGTTCTACCAGTGGATACACAAATTAAGTATTTCAGATATGTATTTCTTACTAAATGTATAAATCAGTTTTCTTCTTTTGAATTGTAATCATAGGTTAATTTTGAGAAGTAGGACCTCAGAGTAACAGGAAACGAACATTTTTATGGTTCTTGATTTACATTGCCACATTACTTTCTGCAGAGGGTTATTACAATTTATGTTGCCAGCAGCAATGCAGGAATGTACCATTTTCACCACAATATGGCTAGCATTAGATTTTACATTATATATGTATAAATTTAATTATAACATTATTTCTCATATTCAAATTTCCATTTCTTTGATTTCTAATGAAGTTTAACATTTGAATATATGGTCTTTATAGCAATGATTAGAACTAAGAGATAAGCAAAAAAAAAATCTCAGAAGCACCTAAAAATGCCACCCCAAAATAACCACTGTTATTAGCAGTGTGGTATATATTGATATATCTATCAATAGTTGATATATCTTGATAGACCTTAAGATTTCTTTCTATAGATATATTCTCTCTTTCTATAAAAATGGGGTCACATTTTTCAACCTGTTTTGTAACCTGCTTTTTTTTTCACTCACTAACCCATGTATTTTGAACATTTTTCTGTGAAATAACATGTATTCCTAATGTCAGTTGTATTATGCTTACTGACATTATTCCATTGTTGTAAGACAGCATAAATACAGGTTAACAATGCTGACTACGGAGCCCAGCTGCTGGGTTCAAATGCCTGGTCGAATGCCAAGTCAGCCATTTAGTGGCCCTGTGATTTTGGGAAAGTCATTAAATCCCTGCGGCTCAGTTTACTCATCTGTAAAATAGGAATCATAATGGTATTGCGTCATAGGGTTGTTATGAAGATTAAATAAGTTAACATTTTTAATGCTTAGAGAGCCTGGCACATAGGATGCACCATGTAAGTGTTTGCTAAAAATGATATTGGATATACCATAATTGTTCGATCAAACCTATATTATTGGACATTTCTGCTATTTATTTTTTCTCCTATTGCAGAAAATTCTGCTTTGAACATTTCTTAAGATATATTCCTAAATATTAAATTGCTGGATCAAAGAACACATACGTAGTTAAAGCTTTGTTACATGTTGCTAAATTTTCCTCCAAACAGTATATCCCATACACAGGAGATATACACAGGAGAGTGATACTCTTTCCTTGATGTTAGCAACCAATTTCCTTTAGGTCCTTTGCCTGCTTGAGACAGGTGAAGTCTCCGAGGTAAACATGATCTGATCGGAAAGCCAGAGGCACAATTTCCTGTGGCCTCTTTGTTCCGCCCGTCATAATCTCCTCATTAGCTGGCCTAGGACTTTATCTATACCAGGGAACATTACCCACTTAGGTGCTATTTTAAAGTGAGAAATAGTAACTGGTACTATTGCATTTACAGGTATCATTAACAAGCTAAATTACAGTGAGACATCTTCAGAAATAAATGGAAGATTTGGGGGAAGAACAACCTAAGTTATCATAACTACACAGTGAGCACTGGACAGGTGTATCATAACCGGGTTTATCACTGGATGTATCTGCAGTACTAAGGGTGTCTGCAGATCAGCTGCCTCCAACAAAGGCTGCTTGAAGGTGGCAGCTGCGGCTCATGTTATCTCAGTTATTAAGTCAGTTGCCAAATCACATTCATCATGATACTTTATTACTTGTCCAGTTGAAAGAGAAAAAACTCATTGTGGAGGAGAATCAAACATTGGCTACTTTATCATAATTAAAGACACATGCAACAACCCAGAACCTGGGGAGAATATACATGATCATATCCAGAGAGAAATTCTAAATGGTCATGTCCTGTATAGAAAAGACTGCCGTATTTTTCTAAAAGAAATCGTTTTGCAGTATGTATATTCTTTCCTGCCTTACCTTCTTCCCCAAGGGGATCTCAATGCCACTGGTCTAGTTACTTCTGTGTGTGACTTTTTTCCTGCCTTGACATGTACAAGCTTTAACTGTAACATCAGAAAGACCATAATAAGCCTTTGCCATTGTAACTTGGTCAAGGAAAAAATAATATATATATATGTATAAAGTAAGGGGAAAACAGTTTAATATTCTTTTATTATCTAAGTTTTCCTGTAGAAAGGAGTGAAGTTATACTTATCAAATCTTTTTATTTCAAAGGGTGATCATCTAGTTCCTACTTAATATTGTTCAGATGTCAGCTCTCTCCTATTCTGGTTACCCCCTTTCAGGTCATGTGCCTATTAACCTGTTAATCCCTTAAAAAGAAAAAGGTTAGAATATGCATCTCGTCATACCCTCTCTCTTAAGTGGCTCTGGAAGAAAAGTTTGAAGAGGGAGGTCAAAGCTCTTGCCCCACATGAGGTAGCTGGCTAACCTTCATTCCTGACACAGTTCCTCTCCAAACCATGCAGATGGGGCGTGACTATTTAAAAGGTTGCAGCACTACAGTAAATTTGCCTCTCGTTTACAGTGTTCAAAGCAAGTATTATTCACTCTTATCAAGGTCTCTGATTTGCGAATTTGTGTTGTGGATCTTCAAGAAGGAGACATAATACACACAATTTTTCAGCTTATGTGGCACATCCCCTCCTCATACATATACAGGCCCACACAGGCATGACTTTTCTTTTTAACCCCTTTTCTGTTTTCTTGTCAGCTAATGTTTCAAAACACACAGCCCCAAGCCAGGGCTCTTTCCAGGTCATCCTACCAAAGTTGAGCGATTGCTGCTTTAACTGCAGCGCCTCACGAGCTGATAACGATGGCTACACTGCAGCTGATAAATATTTTCTCCTCTAGTTTCTTTTTTTCCTACATATTATGTGATACTAATTCTCAACTTGAGTAACAAAAGCAAGCACTTCCTTGTTTGTCCTTAGCAAAACATCCTAAGGTTCTGAACCTTAGCTAAGAAATAAGATGTCATGGAGTAGCGTGTCGATCTCCGATTTGATCAGGCGTGAGAAAGTGATTAAGGGCACAGCTGTTGCTTGAGACAGGCAGCCTTGACCCGATGGCTGGCTCTGTCACTTCTGGGTTTTTAAAATTTAATGAGGGCAGTGATTATGTTGCTTTTACTCAACAGTATGTACCCTCTGTTGGCTAATGGATACTTGAGAAATAAAAGTTAAATATAAGGAATACCATGTCATCTCCTCAAGTGAACCTCCCAATTCCTCCCCTCCCTCTTACTCAAAGTAAAAGCCAAAGTTCTTACAGTGATCTACGAGTTCATACGTGGTGTGCCTTCTGCTTTATCTCTCTAACCTCATCTCATTCTACTCTGCCCTTGACGTTGGTCTTACCGCACTGGCCTCCTTACCATTTGTTGAGCTCTCCAAACCCACTCAGAGCCTTTTAAGGTGCTATTTCCTCTATCTAGAATGCTCTTCCTAAGGTAACTCACTTCCTAAATCTTTTTGTATCGTTACTCAGAAACTACCTTCTGTTCCAGTTATCTACCACTATGCAACAAACTGCCTCAAAAATCAGTGGTTTAAATAACAACAATTTATTATTGTTACAGATGATGATTCTGTGGGTCAGGAAATCAGACAGGACACAGAGAGGACAGCTTTCTTTCATACCTCGATGTCTGGAGCCTTAGCTAAGATGGCTTGAATGGCAACTCAGAGCGCCAAGAGACCAACGTGGAAGTTTCTAGTCCCTTTAAATCTAGGCTGGCAACTATTCGTAGCATAATTTCCACCAAATGCAGTTGATTAAAGAAGACACAGAATAGCCCAGATTCAAGGAGGGTGTAAATAGATCCTTTCTTTTAATAGAAAAAGTATCAAAGAATTTGAGCTATCTTTAACCCCTCACATGTTTCAAGAAGTTCTTCCCTATTTATCCTATTTAAAATTGCAATCACCCTAATGTTTCATATCCCCATTCTTGCTTTATTTTTCTCTATAATCACTTAACATATTTTATATCTGACATATTTGTTGTCTGAATCTCCCACTGAGATATAAATTCCATGAATCTAAGGAATTTTTTCCTATTGCATTCACTGTTGTATCTTCAGCAACAAGAATGGTATGTGACACATAGTAGGCGCTCCATAAATAGATATTGAAAGAATTAATAAATGAACAAATGAATGACACGGGGTAAGTTAACCACTATGACCCTCAGTTTCTTCATCTGAAAGATAATAAAACTACCTCCATTTTAGGGCTTTTGTGAGGATTGAATAAGATCGAGTGTATAAAATACTTAGTATAGATAGAACCTGGCAAATAATTAGTTGCTATTAATTTGAGTGGCCACAGGTGCACCTAAATAGATATCAAAAATGTCATAAAATAGATTCAGACACTGGCTTCCTGGATGCCCCTTAATATTCTGACATATAGAGAGAGACGTTGGCAACTTCTGGCCAATTAAGGCATCCTTACCTAGGACAAGTGAACTTAACCACAGAGAGAGAGAGAGAGAGAGAGAGAATGAGGATTTGATGGAAGGAGCAGGAGTTATGTATTTTATAAATGGGTTTCCTTTTGAAGTGAACATCAAAGTTGCTAGAAAGATCCTTAATAAAATGAGAATCATGATGGGTCACTATCTTTCCCCAAGCAGGGAAAACTTTTTGAGTGCTATCATTTTCTTCCTAATTGATTGACTATAAATAGTAATCCAGCCATTTATTTCCACTCAAAAAGACCTCTTAATTTGTTCATTTGAGCATTAAAGCAATGCTAATGCAGATTTTCATCTCCTGTCAACTGGAGAATTATGTTTTTTGGAGAAACATTATGACATCCTACCTGCTTCCATTTTCACAGCTGTGTTTGCTTCTTTCTCTTCACAGTGCTATTGAGAGTTAACCCAAGACATCACTGTGGGGTGGTAAAAGCCCTAGGGTCTCACGGGAAGTAAATGGAGTGAGAAACAGCAAGAGTACAGAATTGTAAAGGCACTAAGTTCAGGTGTTAGCTGCCTCGGATATCTGGCTAAACTTGACTCCGACTGTTTCATGGCCTGTGGGAGTTGAGAGCCAAGCCTCCTCCCCACAATTAATAAAAGTTGTCAGAAGCTTACTATCTTGTGAATCTCTGCCTCTATGAGCCCCATTGTTTTTCCTGTACCACCAGTCTATACCTGCAGACAATATGCTCACCTTTTCATGAATTCATTTACAAAATTCCATTTTTCTCCTGTGTTTTGTGACTTTGGTAACCTGATTAAAAATAGGGTAGGAAATGAGATAGAAGAGGCCTTTTCTTATTTCATTTGCTCCCCCCTCTCTTTCTCCTCTTTTCCTCTACCTTACTATTTCCTCTCTCTTTGGAAGAAGAAGCAAATCTTACTCCAAGTCTCAGGCTAAACAGTTCCATCCTTATTCAGGCCCTGAAGGCTCAGATTCTACTCCAAAGTGAACTGACCTCAGCACCCTCTCAACCAGGAAGGGGTGTCTCTTTTGTTGGGAAGTTCTAAATCCAACTGCTAAGGAAATGAAACATCTCCTTGAATCTCCTTCCTCGCTTTGACTAAGCTCATATCCCCCATCCCATTCACCACCCTTTGACCCAATTACTACCCCAAGACATGAGAACAAACAGAACTGGCCACCTCATTTTGTGAAGAAGGGCTGCTATTAGTTTATATTTCTAAATTGCCCTTTTAACAATAAAAATGTCATGTATTTAAGCTTTCCTGGGAATGAAGTATCTAGTTGTTCATGGAGTACAAATGAGAACGTTCAAAGCTTTGCTGGGCAGATTACTCTCAAAAGCAAAATGATTTATCTCATCTCACAAAATATGCAAATAGGCCTGTACCGTGTACCTTGAAGGTGAATCACGTGATTTGGGAGAAGAAAATGGGGGAAAGTCCAAGTTTTTTGCTACATTTGGAGCTAAGATGACCATCAAAAGTGGAGCGCACATCACGTGGGAACCTGGGTTCTATAAGTGAATGGGGAACTGGCAATAGTTTTTCACTGTTGTTGTTTGTTCTATTTTGTTTTGTTTTTATAAACAAATTATTTTAAGGAAAGAGGTCAGATTCAAATGCTAAATCTGCAATTTAGTGGTCCTACATGCTGAGGCCAGTTATAAACCCTTCCTGAACCTCTTTTTTTCGTCTATAATATAGCGGAAAGGATGCTCACTTCACAGAGATGCTATGAGGATTAAGTTTATAAACATGTAATAAGGTCTCAAAAAATATCACTCCTCTTTGCTCTCATAATTCAGACAAACTCCTACAGTCGTAACTTAGGCAGGCCTTATAACCATGCATTTCATTCCAATAAAATTGTTCTTAAATTGCAGGTATGGTAGCAGTTCCAGTACTGATGGAACTGACTCTTTTTTAAAAGTCCATACTATTTGCACTCTGACAAAGTACATCAAAGTTGTTAGTAAGAGTTCTAGATAAGTGGGTATCATAGCAGGTTGCAATGGCCAGGAAATTTTATTTGTAAGGGAGGAAGTGCTATTTCCGAAGTGGCAAAGCTATTTGGATTTTATCCTGTAAAATGGATGCTTGATAATGTCATAATATTGATGACCTTCTGCCCTCCACAGCACTTAAGTTATACATTAGAGTGCTGTCTTTAGAATAGCTAGTGAGGTGCCTTGTAGATTTATTTACAATTGCAGGAGGAATAGTGCTGAAATTTTCTCATTTCTCATTAAGGTTAATAACTTCCTTAAATAACTTCCCTGTAGAAAGGTTTTAATCAACTTATAAACTTTCTTTAAGCCCTTATGCAATTTTCTATTCATTATCTTAGCAATAAAGCAATTTACACAGCCTGATGAATACAGCGTCAGTACTTGATTGTGGTTCCATGCTATTCTCCCCAACCACGCTTTTATTTTTTTTGTAAGATGACTTCTTTGGGATCTGATCCAACTTCTTTCTTGCTTGGGCCAAGAGCTCCCTGTCCATTTGCTTATGTGAGTGGCAGTGGGGAGGACGGCTGGGACTACAATTAGGTGAGTATTAGGAACTCCGCTTTAAAAACTGGAGTTAAGCTTTGGGGAAAGAGAGGGACTTGTAACCTTGGCCACAATAAATAAGAGAATATGAGAAGGTTTCAAGAATTCAAATATTTTGGCATTTAGTGGCAAGCTCCCTAAAGTAGACTGGGCTTAGAGTGAGGATGCTGATGAGGGTTCACCTTGACAAACAGTTGTGGGATGTTAAACCTACCTTGATACATAAACAGTAGCTTCATCCTGTAGCTCCAAAACCAACGAGTTGCCCCTAGGTCCTGCCAAGCTCAGTGGCTTTTTGGCATCCACCTGACCTGTTCCTCGTTGCCCAGTGAGCTGTGCTAAGACTACGATTCCTGCTATGTTCCTCCCTTCTTCCCTGGCTCCTTCCGCTTTCTTGCATTCCTGTGATCTGACTAAGGCTGGCTGGATTCCCATTAGCATCCCAACCTGCTTGATTCTCTATTTGAGTTAGGCACACTTCAGCTGCCAACCCTGGGCCTCCAACTCAGGCCTCTGTTATTGAATTTCTAAGTCTTTGAGAACTATCACTGATGGCCCAATGCCAAATGGGGTCCCTGAAGGGTTAACTCTCTTCACTGGGGCAGCTCTCTATTGTCATCTCCTGCCAGAGCTGGCCTGAGGCAGGCCAACCGTGTTCAACCAAACAATTTTTTCAGCCCAAGGTACAGCATGGATGAATGATAATGAACTTTACCTTTCTAAGTGAAGGCACTTTGGAATGACTGGGGTGGCAGCAAAGTTAAAGAACGCTACCCTGTAATGGTACTCTCAGATTCTATCCACTAGCTTTGGATAGTGAGATCTTCATCCAGATGGGCTCCTATGTGGGTAGAATGGACACAGAAGTCTTAGAATTGATGAAGTGAAAATGGGAGGCTGAGCTAAGAATAACAGATGCTCTTGAGAAAAACCTACCCTTTTCTCAGCATCTGGTAAGGGGATACTGAGCAGATGAAGTATATGGCTGTTACTTTATGACATCATTAATACTTTAGCACTGATGAAGATTTGGGAATCTAATTACCAAGACTATATCAACATTTCTTGTGTTTGGTGAGAGAGATGTCAAAATGCTTTAAACACCAAAGCGTTTGTCATTTTTTTTTACCCACTATCTCTTCACAGTCATCAATAAAACCCTAGCATAACTTTTGGCTCAATGTACACTGCCCTTGGACACATCCTTAGTGGATGATAATAATTGTATCAAGAGAACTTAAATAAGTTTACTGGCATTCTCTCAGAAGGGAATGGAGACTTTGGATGTGCACAGTTAAGAACTTCTCTTGGATGTGCCAGGGAAGTTTTGCATTTTAAAATTGGTTTGGAGATTCTCTCTGGAAAATGCTTTAAAATACTAGAGACTCTGACAGTCTCCAGAATAAGAATGCCTAATGCAATGGGACAGATGAATCCTAATGTGATTTATTTATTAATAGTCTAATAAGTTAGACATGTGGCCTTTGTATTTAACAAATCCCATTATGAAACACACAAAGGAAGTAATCAACACTAGAATGGGCAAATTTTGACTTGATCTGAATTTGATGCCTGGCTTCTGAATATTAAGAAACTTACCAAACTTATTGTGTCTATAGCAAAACATCTGTAAGATTTATGGCTCCTGAAAATCCAGTGGAACAGTAATTGATTTGTAATTGTTTTGTATCCTTTCATCCCTGTAGGTTAAAATGGAGGCAGTGAATGGAATATCAATTTATTCCTTGGGGTAAATATGAGTGAAGTCAGTGATGGCACTTTTCAAATTTGATTTTTCTTTTTTTACCTATGAGGAGAAAAGAGTTTATTTGATGTAAGCAATGGTCATTTGTCACAGGCCCACATATCTATTTTCATAGTAGTTGAAATCATTGCCTTCTCCCCTATGGAGGTTTGGGCTGCCTTTTTTTTAATTCAGCCAATAGCTCAGTTTGTATTAATGTCCTATAGGAGAGGATACACTCACAGCACCCTTAATTGCTCAGTAATTTTCTTACACTGTATCCAGGCTAAAAGAAATACTCAACTATTCCATTTATTAGGTAATTATGTCCAAACAACTGAACAAGTCATTTGAAAAAGTAATACACATAGATGTAAGAAAAAAATCACTTAAATTTTGTTCTTTAATCATCATAGCTACTGATTAATAATAGTATGATATTGAAATGGGTGCTACATAACTTCTCAAACCTTGAAATCATACTGGACTCCACACACTCATTTCCTGTTTCACATTTAAGCAACTATGTGAAAAATCTGGTTTCACAGAGATATCATGACATTGAAAGGAATGCAGTAGTGTTGAAAACACTAATATTGAAAACATAGAGTACTCCAAGCTAATATTTTACGAGGCAGTCAGCAAATATCAAATATCTCTGCATTTCTCTTGAAAACATCTGGGATTGCCCCTGTGAGCTCACTGTCGTGCCCTGAGGTGCCTTGGTGTACACAGTTTGCAGCTATGGCCCATACCTTCAAAGCATAGGAACACCTAACTTACACAAGTTCAACTATATTCCCTTGATCTGGAAGCTATTCTCGTGTTCAAAGTTACATATGTTGAACACAACATGGTCCCTAAATGTATATTAACTAATTGAACACACCCTCATACAAAGAATCAGAATCTATTCCAACAAGAGAGGAAAAGTTAGTTGTTTTGGACTTACTGAGAGATAGTATGTTTATATCAGGGTGATTTAAGGTATATTTTTAACTTTTACACTTTTAAAAATATACAATATTCACATACACATCATATAAATACATAAGTGTGATCCTGCTATCACCTTTTTAAAGAGCAAACTCTTGTTTTCTCATACTTTTTTGCTTGGTTCCACTTTCATCTCTCTCTCCCTTTCAACATATATTTCTGTTCTAAGGTAAACAACTTGGGATACAATCTTTTAGGTTTTTCTCTTTACTCATGTATTCTTAAACAAGATATCAATATACAAAATAATATGGATACTAGTCATGGATTTACATTATGGGGGCATATTACCTATCATTCCTTATACCTTGCTTTTTTTTACATTAAAAAATACTTTGTGAAAGTCTCTGCAAGTCAGTTGATAAAACTCTAATACATTTTTTCAAATGGCCGTATAATATCCCATACTGTGGATGAACTACAATTTACTCTCTTGCCTATGCTCTTCTTGAAGGGCATTTATCATGTTTCCAGTTTATCTGGCACTAAAACCTTGATACAGTCTATATCTTTGTTCATATTTTTTTTTACATGCTGTGGTTTTATTTCAAAGGGATATATTCTAAAGTACAGAATTGCCAGGTTGAGGGCATACTTGCATTTAAAAAATTTTTTTAAGTAGATGTTGCCAATAGCTTGCCCCAAAAGCTGTAATATCCATATTTCCATCAATAATGTGAGTGATCTTTGATCCTGTGTCTCAAACAGAATAGATATTGTCATTCTTTTGAATTTTAACCAGTCTTATGGAAATCAAATGAAATCTATTGTTATTTCTATATGCATTGTGTTGAACACTAGTGAATTTGAACATTCAAAATATGCTGTTCAGATTTTCATTTCTGCTAATTATCTCTTTATGTCCTTTACTCAGTTTTCTGCTGGATTATTTACCTCTCTCCTAAAAATTTGCAACATTTTATTATACATTATTGGTATTAACTTTTCATCATCTGAATTATCTCGTACCTAAATTTCTTCTAAATCTGTTGTTTGTCTATTGATTTTCTTTACAAGTTTTTGGTCATACAAATGTTTTATGGTTTTATATAGCTGAATATGTTTATTTTTAAAAATTTATGTGTTTCTAGACTTAGTGAAGAATGGTTTCTTCTCCCCTAATTTATACATGTGTAGTTACAAAGATTTTCTTGAAATATTATTTATTGTTTTACTTCTTCATTATAATTAAGAATTTAGCTTTTTCTTCTAGACGTGCTCTTTAACTTTAATATGGGGTGAGAGTCTAATTTTACTTATTTCTTAGATTATTAGACAACTGAGGATTTATTACATAATTTATTTCTTTCCACTGAGTTTGACTTTTATCATGAATAAATTCTCATAAATACTAGCAAAATTTTCTGAACTCTCTATTCTATTACACTGATATATTTGTTTACTCCTATACCAAGACTATATTTATGTGGTCAACTTTAGCTTTGTAATATGTTCTGATATCTAGTAAAGAAAATTTCTCCTCACTGGCATTTTCTTTTCATATTTTTCTTGGGTAGACTCAGGTATTCCTTATGTATAAATTTTATGATTATCTGGTCAATCCCCCCAGAATCTGTTGAGATTCTTAGTAGAATTACACTAAATTCATATACTAGTTTGGGGAAAACTGCAAAATTATGGCATAAAATTTTACCATTCCAAATCAGGGTGTGATTTGTATAGATCTTGTCCTTTTGGTTGAGTATATAGATTTCTTCACTTAGATATTGTGCCTTTCACATTAGAATTAGTTTGCAAGAGTGCACTTCCACTTCCGGGAAGATAGAATAGATGTACTTTTTCCTATTCTTCTTGTTTAAGTACAAGAAGAAAAACTCCTGAGCATTAAATATAAAACAAACATAAGAACACTCTAAAAGTTGGAAAGAAGGCAGAGTAGCCAGGGACTCTGAGACCCAAAAAATGGCATGGTGGTAATTTTCCTTTGTTTTTGTTTTTTACCTCATATACACCAGACCTAGAGCTGAAGAAGCCAACAACTTGGAAACACCGAAATGTACAGACAAAAAGCCCCAATGAAAGCATACTTTTCCTACCCGAAGGATGAGGAAAGGGGCAACCAAGCAAAACAAAAAATTTTAAACAATAACCACTCTACTCTAGCCAAACACCAGAGAAAAATACTGTGTCCCCACCTCTGCCTATGCTAGCAAAAGCCAGGTGGACTGCCTAGACTTCTACCCTCTTAAAGCTATCACAGGGTGACCTAATAGCCCCTCTGGGATGGTGTTGGAAAATGCTAAATAGGGAGCTGGAGATTTCATCCTCATTGGTGGGTAATATCTTTCCAACCTTCACTGAGATTGAAGACCATCTGTTAAGTGCGGACTTTCACCCCAACCTGGTAATAACAAAGCATCCTTCCCCTTCCCCACTGGGGTGGTATTAGAGGAGGCCTTGTGTAAGGTCAGGACTTTAACAATTGTCCAGTTGTAATGAGGCCACCTCATCCACTGGTGTCAGTGGAGACCAGGTAGGGAGTTAGAACTCCCATCACTGCCAGGCAATAACAAGGAACTCCCAGCTTTGGGTGCCAATGGAGGCTAAGGAGGGAATCTGGACTCCTACCTCCATTTGACAGTAATGAGGCAGTGCCCCTGTTTCTACTACCAGAGCAGGGTCAGCAAACAAGCAAACATTGTTGTTTGCCTTGTTGAAGATCAGTTGTCTGTATGTGGATGGTTTTATATCTGGGTTTTCCATTCTGTTCCATTGGTCTGTGTCTCTATTTTTATGCCAATACCATGCTAGTTTTGTTACTATGGCCTTATAATATAGTTTGAAGTCTGGTAATGTGATGCCTCCCATTTGTTCCTTTTTTTATATGATTGCTTTGGCTATCTGGGCTCTTTTCTGGTTCTACACAAAGCATAGAATTATTTTTTCTAGAGCTATGAAATATGACGCTGGTATTTCGATAGGGATTGCATTGAATCTATAAATCACTTTGGGTAGTATGGACATTTTAACAATGTTGATTCTACCAATCCATGAGCATGATGTGTTTTTCCATTTGTTTGTGTCATCTGTGATTTCTTTCCTGAGTGTTTCATAGTTCTCTTTGTGGAGATCTTTCATCTCCTTGGTTAAGTATATTCCTAGGTATTTTATTTTCTTTGTAGCAATTGTGAATGATACTGAGTCTTTGATTTGACTGTCAGCTTGGCTATTATTGGTGTATAGGAATGCTACTGATTTGTGTACATTGATTTTGTAACCTGAGAATTTGCTGACTTTATTTATCAATTCCAGGAGTCTCTTCATGGAATCTTTTGGGTGTTCTAAATATAAGATTCTGTCATCTACAAAAAGTGATAGTTTGACCTCCTCTTTCTTAATTTGGATACTCTTAATTTCTTAAACCATCCATATGCAGCCAATTGATCTTTGACAAAGCAAACAACAATATGCACTGAAGAAAAGAATCCCTATTCAATAAATAGTGCTGGGAAAATTGGATAGCCACATGCAGGAGAATGAAACAGGATCCATATATCTTACTACTCACAAAAATCAATTCAAGATGGGTAAAGGACTTAAATGTAAGGCATAAAACCATAGAATTCTAGAAGGAAATGTTGAAAAAACTCTTCTAGATATCACCCTAGGCAAAGAATTTATGAAGAATACCCCAATGACAATCAAAACAGCAACAAAAATAAATAAATGGGACTTGATTCAATTAAAGTGTCTGCACAGCCAAGGAAAAATTAACAGAACAAATAGACAACCTACAGAAATATGCGAATATGGGAGAAAATATTTGCATGCTATAAATCTGATAAAGGTCTTATAACTAGAATCTACAAAGAACTCAAGCAAATCAGCAAGAAAAAAATCAAACAACCCCATTAAACAGTGAGCAGAAGACATGAACAGAAGCTTCTCAAAAGAAGATAGAAAAATGGCAAATAAACATGAAAAAATGCTCAATGTCGTTAATCATCAGGGAATTGCAAATCAAAATAACAATAAGATATCACCTTACCTGAGTCAGAATGGCCTTTATTAAAAAGTTCAAAAACAATAGACATTAGCATGGATGCAGAGAGAAAGGAATGCTTTCATTCCTTTGGTGTTGATGGGACTGCCAATTAGTACAACCTCTATGGAAAACAATATGGAGATTCCTCAAAGAACTAAAAGTAGACCTACCATTTGATCCAAATGGGTATTTACTGAAAGGAAAAGGAGTCCTTTTATCAAAAAGACACTGGCATTTGAATGTTTATTGCAGCACAATTCACAATTACAAGATGTGGAATCAGCCCAAGTGACCATCAATTCATGAATACATTAACAAAATGTGGTGTATATATATATATATACCATGGAACAGTACTTAGCCATGAAGAAGGATGATTTAATACCTTTTGCAACAATATGGATGGAACTGGAGACTATTATCCTAAATGGATATCTAAAGAATGAAAAAATGAACACCACATGTACTCACTATTAAATTGGAACTAACCAATGAACACACATGTGAACAAAGGGAAGTAAAACTCAACAGAAATCAAGCAGGGGATGAGGGGGAGGAGGAGTTGGACAAAAACCTACCTGATGGATGCAATGAATACTAACTGGTGACAGGCACACTTATAACCATGACTCAAGTATTATAAAAGCGGTCCATGTAACCAAATATATTTGTACCCCCATAATACTTTGAAATAAAAAAAAGAAAACAAGCAAACACAACCAGCTAAAACGGAAGATTTAAATCAGATAAAGAGTCTCATAACACCATACCAAAAATATACTAGTTTCACTTGTCATACCAAAAACCAAATGAATAAAAAACAAGCAGTGGATGCCAACACTAAGAGGGCAGAGATGTTAAAATTATCTAAAAAAGATTTTAAAGCATCCGTAATTAAAGTGTTTCAAAGAGCAACTAAAAACATCCTTAAAAGAAATGTAAAAAAATGAATCCTCAGCAAAGAAATAAAAGATATAAAGAAGAATGAAATGGGAATTTTAGAACCAAGCTATAATAATTAAGATAAAAAGCTCAGTAGATAGGTTCAACAGCAGAATGAAAGAGAAAGAGGAAAGAATAAGTAAATTGGAAGGCAAAACAATAGAAATTACTCAATCTAATCAATAGAGGTAAAAATTGATTGAATTAAAAAAGAATACGGCTTTAGGAGCCTGTGGAACTATAATGAAAGATGTAACATTCATGTTGTCATAGTCTGGGAAGGAAAGAAGAAATAAGGCAGTCCTGAAAAAATACTTAAAGAATAATGTCAGAAAATCTTCCAAATTTAAAAAGTCATAAACCCACTGATTCAAGAAAATGAGTGAACCCCAGACAAAATAAATCCATGCCAAGATACATCATAACTGATCTTCTGAAAACTAAGGACAAAGAAAAATAACTGAAAGCATATGGAGAAAAATGGCACTTTGCCTACAGAGCACCTACAGAGCAAAAACAATTTGAATGAAAGCCTATTTCTCATCAAAAGACATAGAAGAGAGAAAGAAGTGACATAACATTTTCCAGTTCTGAATGACAGTAACTGTCAACCCAGAATTCTATACCTGGTGAAAATATCCTTCAGGAGTGAAGGGGAAATCAAGACATTCTCAGATGAGGGAAAGCTAAGAGAATTTGTCATCAGCAGACAATTCCCCTAAAAAAATGTTTAGATGAAGTTCTGTAAATAGAAAGAAAATGGTAAAGAAACATGGAGAATCAGAAAGGAAGAAAGAATGCAGTAAGCAAAAATATAGGAAAATACAACAGTCATTTCTTATCTTCTTGAATTTTACATTATGTTTGATAGGTGAAGCAAAAATTATAACACTGATGTGGTTCTTAAGTGTATATAAAGGGAATATTTAAGACAATTCTATTACAAACAGAAATTACAAAAAGAGGGAAGTAAAGTTGCTATTATGTTACTTAATCTAGTAAAATGGTCAATAGACTGATAAGATATATATACATATACATATATATATTACGTACATACAGTGTAGTGCCTAGAGCAAACACTGAAAATGCTATTTAAAGAGATGCACTAAAAAACACTATACATAAATCAAAATGAAATTCTAAAAAAAATGTTCAAGTAACCCACTGGAGGACAGTAAAAATAAAACAGAGAAAAAACAGAAAGCAAAAAAAATGGTAAGCTTAAGTTCTAACATATCAATAATTATAACAAATAAAAATAGTTTAAATATACCAATTGAGGCCGGGCGCGGTGGCTCACACCTGTAATCCTAGCTCTCTGGGAGGCCGAGGCGGGCGGATTGTTTGAGCTCAGGAGTTCGAGACCAGCCTGAGTAAGAGCAAGACCCCGTCTCTACCAAAAATAGAAAGAAATTAATTGGACAGCTAAAAATATAAGAAAAAAATTAGCTGGGCATGGTGGCGCATGCCTGTAGTCCCAGCTACTTGGGAGGCTGAGGCAGAAGGATTGCTTGAGCCCAGGAGTCTGAGGTTGCTGTGAGCTAGGCTGACGCCATGACACTCACTCTAGCCAGGGCAACAAAGTGGGACTCTGTCTCAAAAAAAAAAAAAATATACCAATTGAAAGATGAAGATTGACAAATTGGATTAATGTACATTACCCAGTCATATGCTGTCTGTAAGAACTCACTTCAAGTGTAACAATATAGATAGGTAGGAGCTATGGTTTGAATGTATCTCCAAAATTTCATGTTAGAAACTTAATCTCCAAACTCATATGTTCACTGGAGGTGGGCCCTTTTGGAAATAATTAGGATTAGATAAGGTCATCAGGATGAGGCCCCATGATGGAATTAGTGGCTTTGTGAGAAGAGGAAGAGGGACCTAAGCTAGTATGCTTACTCTGTCTCACCATGTAATGCTTCCTGCAATGTCATGGCACAGCAGAAAGGTTCTCATCAGATGCTGGTGCCATGCTCTTGTACTTCCCAGCCTCCAAAACTGTGAGTTTGATAAATTTCTACTCATTATAAATAACTCAGTGTTAGATATTCTGTCATAGTAACAGAAAATAGACTAAGACACTTGCTTAAAAGTAAAGGGATGGGAAAAGATGTATCATGCAAGTGTTAACCAAAGAAAAGCAGAAGTAGCTACATTAATATCAGATAAACTATACTTCAGAGCAAAGAAAATTACCAGAAAAAGAGAGGAATATTATATAATGATAAAAGTGTCAATCAATAAAGAAGATATAATAATTTTCAATGTGTATGCATGAAACAACAGAACTTCAAATTACCGTAAACAAAACAGAAGAACTGAAAGAAGTAATACACAAATCTTCAATCATAACTGGAAACTTAAACACCCCTTTCTCAACAGTTGATAAAACAATGAGACAGAAAATCAGCAAGAATATAGAAACAGAATCTAATCAACATTTATGACATAATCCATCCAAAATCAGCAAAATATACATTTTTTACAAGTTCCTACAGGATATATATTAAAATAGGTCATATTCTGGCCCACAAAACAAACTTTGACAAATTGTAAAAGAATTGAAATAGTATCAAGTGGATTCTCTAGCTACAACAAAATCAAACTAGAAATCAATGACAGAAAGATGACAGGAAAAGTTTTCAGTTGAAAAACAAACAACAAACTTCTAAGTAATCCATGGGCTGAAGCTTGTATTATCCTGATCTAAAATCAGTCTCAAGGGACATCAAAAAATACATTGAACTGAATGAAAATGAAAATATAATATCAAAATTTGTGGCATGCAGTTAAAGACACTGCGTGGGAAATTTATACCAGTAGATGCGTATATTAGAAAAGAAGAAAAGAAGAAAAGCCTCAAATTAATAACCTAAGCTCTTACCTTAAGAACCTAGAAAAAAGAGTAACAAAGTAAATCCAAAGTGATAAAAGGAAGGAAATAATAAAGATAAGAGCAGAAATAAACAAAATTAAAAATGGAGAAACAACAGAGAAAGTCAATGAGGCAAAGAATCATGTTTTTGAAACAAACCATAGAAAGACTGGCAAATAAAAAAGAGAGAAGATACAATTTTCAATACTAGGGATAAAATAAGGGATATTACTACACATCCTACAGACATCAAAAAAAATATTAAGGTAATAATACAATTTCACATATATAAATTTGACGATCTAGACAAAATGATCACTTTATCAAAAAACACAAACTGCAACAATTAACCCAAAATGAAGTTGACAATTTGACTAGCCTCATACTATTAAGGAAATTTAATCTGTATTTTAAAACTTTCAGGAAGGAGATCTCTAATCCCATATGATTCTCCCACTAGGGAATCCTACCAAATGTTTAAAGAAGAATTAATTCCCATCTATACGATCTCTTCTAGAAAATAGAAGAGGAAGGAACACTTCCCAATTCATTTTATAAAGTTTGTCAAATTCTGATATAAAAACAAGCCAAAGAAAGCGAAAAAATAAAAAGATTAATATTCATCATGACATACATGCAAAATTTCTTAACATTAGCAAATGGAATTCAACATTATATAAAAATAATTCCATACCATGGCCAAGTGGGGTTTATTCCAGGGATACACGATTGAGTTAAAATTTAAAGATCAATGAGTCTATCACATTACCATAATACAATAATCTATCATATTAACAGACTAAAGAAGAAAAATCACATGATCATATTTATACCAAAAAAGCATTTGACAAAATCTAATACTCATCCATGATAAAAACTCTCATAAAAATCAGGATACAGGAGAACTTCCTCAACTTCATAAAAAATATCTACAAAAAATTTACAGCTAATATTGTACTTAATGATGAAAAACTAAATGCTTTCTCTCCAAATAGGGAACAAAACAAAGTTGTATGCTCTTATGACTTTTATTTAACACAGTCCTGGAAGATGTATCCAGAGTAATAGGGCAAGACAAGAAAATAAGCACACAGATAGGAAAGGAAGAAATAAAACTTTCCCTGTTTAAAGATGACGTGAATATCTGTGTAAAAAGTTTCAAGGAATCTTTCAAAAAAGTTCTATATCTAATAAGTGATTTCAGAATGTTCACAAAACTCAATTGTATCTCTACATACTAATAGTGAACACATGTAAAAAATTTAAACTACAATACGATTTACAATTGCTCAAAAAAAAACCTCTCTTCTTATCATATACAAAAACCAAGTCTCAATAGATTAAAGACTTAAATGTAAGCCCTGAACTACAAAACTGCTGAAAGAAATCATAGGGGAAAGTCCATAACATCTATCTAGGCAAGAATTTTTTGGATAAAAATCTCAAAAGCAGGGACAACAAAGCAAAGATAGACAACTGGGATTACATCAAATCAAAAAGCTTCTGCACAACGAAAGAAAAAAATCAACAGAGCAAAAAGACAATATATAGAAGGGCAGTAAATACTGGCAAACTATACATCTGAAAAGTTTGTTATATTCAAAATGTATACAAACTCAACTCAACAACAAAAAAACCAAATAAACTAATTTAAAAATAAGCAAAAGACCTAAATCGACATTTCTCAAAAGAAAATATACAAATAGCCAAGAGGTATATGAAAAAAAATGCTCAGCATCACTTATCATTAGGGAAATTCAAATCAAAACTACAGTAAAATATCACTTCAATCCAGTTAGAATGGCTACTATCAAAAAATGAAAAATAATGAGTGCTGGCAAGGATATGGAGAAAAGAGAACCCTTAAGCACTGTGGATGGGAATGTAAGTTAGTATAGCCATTATGGAAAATAGTTTGGAGGTTTCTCAAAAATTAAAAATAGAACTAACATCTGAACCAGCAGTCCCACTACTGGGTATATACCCAAAGAAATGAAATCAGTGTGTCAAAGAGGTATCTGCACTCCCATGCTTATTGCAACACTATTCACAGTAGCCAAGATATGGAATCTACCTAAATGTCCGTCAAAAGATGAGTGAATTAAAAAAATGTAGTATATATACACAATGGAATACTATTCAGCTATAAAAAAAAAACAATGAAATCCTGTCATTTGCGACAACATAGATGAATCTAGAGGATATTATGTTAAGTTAAATAACCCAGGTACAGAAAGACAGATACTACATGATTTCACTTAGATGTGAAATCTAAAAAATTGTTTTCATGAAAGTAGAAAGTAGAATAGTGGTTACCAGAGGATGGGGTGGGGGGACAGGACTGTACGGACAGATTGGTTAACAAGTACAAAGTTACAGTTGGATAAAAAGAATAAGTTTTGGTGTTCTATTGCATAGTAGGATGACTAGAGTTGACAACAATGTATTGTATATTTCAAATAGCTAGAAGAGATGTTTAATAATGTTCTCTTCACAAAGATATGATAAATGTTTAAGATGCTGGGTATATTATTTGTACCCCCATAATATGCTGAAATAAAAAGTTTTAAAAAAAGATGCTGGGTATCCTAATTACCCTGGTTGATCATTAAATAATGTATACATATATCAAAACATCACATATACTTCATAAATATATACAATTATATGTGTCAATCATAAATTTTAAGAATCTGGAATACTTAGGGTTAATCAAACATGTACAGAACTTGCATGCTGAAAACTACACAATGAATGAATGAAATTAAATATATAAATAAATGAAGATACATGCTATATTCATGGATTAAAAGATTCAACATAATAAAGATGTCAATTATCCCCACATTGATAAACAGATTTAACACAATTCCTATCGAAATACCAGCAAGATTTTTTGTAGATATAGACAAGATTGTTCTAAATAACAAAAGAACTGGAAAAGCTGAAACAATTTTGAAAAAGAAGATGGAAGTGGAATGAATGAGCCTACTTGTTTTTACAACTACGGTAATCAAGACTGTGTAGCACTGCAGAGAGGTAGACTTGCGGAACAGAACAGAGAACCCAGAAACAGACCCACAGAAATGTGCCCAATTGAGTTTTGACAATGGTACAAAAGCAATTCAAACAATGGTGCTGGATCGACTAGACATTAATAGACAAAAAAAAAAAATGAACTTTGACATGCAAAACATAAAACTATAAAACTTCTAGGAAAAAATGGAAAACTTTGGGGATCAGCACAATCCAAAATAGCAAAAAATGATAAATTGAAATTTCTCAAAATTAAAAACTTCGATCTACAAAAGCTATAGGCTGTGAGAAAATATTTGCAAACCACATATCCAACACAAGACTAGTATTTTGAATATATTTAAAAATCTCAAAACTCAACAGTAAACAATCCAATTAGAAAGTGGGCAAAAGACATGAAGAGACATTTCATCAAAAAGGACATACAAATGACAAATAAGCACATGAAAAAGTATTCCACGTCATTAGCTATTATGAAAGAGAAAATTAGAACAATAAGATATCACTACATTCCTATCAAAATGGCTGAAACAAAAAAAAATAATGACACAGCAATTGCTATGGGGTACAGAGAAACTGAATTATTCATGCTTTGCTAATGGGAATATGAAATGGTAAAGCCACTCCTGAAAACAGTTTCTTTAAAAAATTAACATGCAACCACCATACGACTCAGTAATTGCACTCCTGGGCATTTATCCCAAAGAACTTAAGATTTATGTTCACACAAAAACCTGTATACAAATTTTTATAACAGCTTTATCTGTAATAGGAAGAAACTGGAAATAGATGTTCTTCAACAAGTGAATGGTTAAACAAACTGTGGTACATCCATATTATGAAATCGTACTTGGCAACAAAGAGGAACAAGTTACTTATACACCCAACACGCTGGATCAATTTCCAGTGAATTATGCTGAGTAAAGAAAGCCAATTCCCAAATGCCAATCTTGAGTTGACAAAATGATAGACATGGAGAGCACAGTGGATGCCAGCAATTAAGGAGATGGAGGCATGAGGGAAGTGGTTGCGGCTAGGGAAGGGCAACCTGAGGGATCCTTGTGGTGATGGAAATATTTTGTGTCAATGTCAATGTCCTGGTCATGATATTGTAGTGCAGTTTTGCAGGATGTTACCTTTGGGGGAAACTGAATAAAGGGTACAAGGAATCTTGTATTGTTTATTACAATTGAATGTGAATTTACAGTTAACTTAAAATAAAAAGTTTAATTAAAAATAAAAATAAATAAATTTAGTCACAAGATTTTTTAAAAAATCTTTTATCACTGTTATAAGTGGACTATTTCCACTATTTCCATTTCTGGGTACTTACAGTTAAAATAAAGAAAAACCAATAGCTTTTAAAAATTTCTGTATTCAATTATTTTATTTTATTTTTAGACACCTTACCAAATTTTCTTATTAATACTGATAGATGTTGAGTGTCTTTTTAAAAATAAATATGCAGTCATATACTTAGCAAAAGTAAAAGTCATTTTAGCTATATTTTTAGGTATATATGCCAGTTTTTAAATTTTCTTATCATACTATTTTCAAATAAGCATCCAGACAATATTACATGATAATAATAATGGACAGTATTGTCTAATTACTGATTTAATTATAATGATTTGATTTTCTTATAGTTATTTTAAGTAGTGTCCACCCATTTCTGTTTTACTTAGTATTGTTTTCAGTACCTATGGATATGATCACGTGGTTTTCCTCCTTTAATATATTGATGTGATTAATTATACTGATAATTTTCCTAATCTTTAACTCTGTTTACATCTCTGGAAAAAACTCTGTTTGATCATAATATATTTTTGTATGCACTGTGGGATTCTTTTGCTGATGTTTTATTTAGAATTTTCACATCTAATATTCTCAAATGAGGTTGGCGTATATTTTTCTATTATATTTTTCTACTATTCTTTATCAGGTTTTGGTATTAAATTTATGCTTGTACCATAAAATTAAGTGGTGCGCTGTCTAGCTTTCTTTATGGCCTGGAACAGTTGAAGTAACATCATAATTATCTAATCTGTAAAGGTCAGATAAATCTCAGCTGTGAACCCATCTGGTCCTAGTGTCCTTTTCGATGGTAGATCTAATCACCTTCACAGGCTTGTCTACAGTTGTTGGTCTATTCAGGTTTTCCACTTCTTAGATAAGTTTGAGTAATTTATATTTTGCTAAAAAAATCATTTGCCCTTGGGAAAAATTTTGCATATACTGTTATTTTAATCCTTTCTACATTTATGATTGTTCTTTCTCTTTTATCTATAATCAGACTTCTAGGTGTTGTTCTGTTTCATTTTTACTTTATTTTTCAAAGAACCACGTCCTGAATTTATTGATCCTTTCTAATATTTTTGTTTGTATTTTATTTTGTTGAAGTAATCTTTTATCTTTATTAATTTCTCCTTCTGGTTTCTCTTGATGTATTTTATTGTTCTTCTAGTTTTTTAAGATGAATGTTTAGTCTTTATTCTTTAGTAGTAAAGGCATTTAAGGCTATACTTTTTCCAAAGAATAGACTTTTCACTGAGTCCCATAAATATTGATGAAAAATGTTCTTTCAGTTGCAATTGTTTGAAATTTCTCTTTTTATTTCTCCTTTAACACAAAGATTATCTAGGAATTTTGTTTTTAAATTTCAAAATAAACAGGATTTTTGGTCACCGTTTAGTTTTTTATTTTTTATTTTTCTATTTTTGTTGGAATTTGTTCAGAACATGTATACTGTAAAATCTCTACTGCTTAAACTGTATTAAGATTTACTTTTTGACTAATTATTAAGCTATTTTATATAAATGTTTCATAGATATAAAAAAGTACAATCTCTTATTCAATTAGGCTAAGGCATACATATATACATGCAGGTTAATACATACATACATACGTATATGAGTACACACAAAGAGATTTATAATAAGGAATTGTCTTATAATAAAGACAATGTCCAAAGGAAGGGATAGAGGGCAAAGATGTTCACTTCTGCACATCTTTTTATGAAGGAAGGAAATATATATTCCCAGGAGCCCCCAATAGCTATCTTCTCCAATTCCACTGAGTAGGATGGGGTTACATGATCAGGCTCTGGCTACAGAGGAAGCCAGGACAGTGAGCATCTGGCATCTCCAGCCTCTGCAGTGGGAGGTTGGCTCACCAGTGAGAAGGAGAGAACAGCTGTTGGGCACACAACCCAGAGTATCTACCAAACCTCTTTCCTTCTTTCATAATCAGACACATATTTCTCTATTATTGATTATAAAATACCAACTCTTTTTCATGCCAAGGTCCTCTTTGTCTTCTACTTCCCTAATAACACAAGACTCAGAAAACTTGCTTCTGTGCTTTTTTTCTCATATAAGAATTTTGGAATACTTTGCCCCCACCCCAACCCACCCCATTCCACTGTTATGTTTTCCTGAGGTGGCCTTATTTTTTAATTCTGGACTATTATGAGAATTTCTTAACAGCTTGGCCCTTCTCTTTGAGAATCCTTTCTCAGCACATTCCAAGACTGGCTTTGCCTCATTAGATATAAATGTGGATCTGATATTCAGCCAATTCACACTGGTTTACAACCACATCCGTTCTGACTGGGCCAGCATTTGCTCTGATTGGGTGAAGCCCTTACTGAGTCAGTTGTTAAATATTTTAAATATCGTCCTCATGCATTTCACATTCTGCTGGGATAAACAAACAATAAACCAGGAAAAATGAATAAAATTTATGTTATGTGAGTTAGTAATAAGTGCTAAGAAAAAAAATTAAAGCAGCAAATGGAAATAGGCAGTGTCAGAGGGAAGTATTCACATTATAGACTGGGTGCCAAGAAAAGGCCTCAATGAGAAGACTTTGGGTACAGATCTGAAGGAAATGAGAGAAGGAGCCATGTAGCTATCTGGGAGAGGAGCATTCCTGGAAGAGGTAACAGCAAAGGCAGAGGGCCCAGGTGTGTGCCCAGGATGTTCAAAGGAACAGCAGGGAGGCCAGAGTGAACCAGGATAAGGGTGGTACTATATGAGATCAGAATGATAATGAAGGAGTGTTGTGAGGAGATCAGAGTTTAAATATCATATTGAAAACTGAGTGAAGTGAGGAGTTGTTGGAAGGTGTGAAGCAGAGGAATTTTATCCCCTGACTTGAATTTTAACAGGATCACTCTGGCCATTGTGTTGAGACTAGATTAAAGGGGCCAGGGGAGGTGAAGGAGGAATACTAGTTAAGCGGGTATTCTAATAATCCAAGAAAGAGAATAGTGGCTTAGTTTAAGTGGCCATAGTGGGGAAGGTGAGAAGTGGCCACATTCAGTATCTATTCTGAAGGTAAGACAACAGGATTAGCTGATGCATTGGATACGGGATGTGAGAAGAGGACATGAGACACATTCAGTATGACCCTAAGGTTTTTGCCTGAGCAGCTAGAAGAATGGCGTGGCCATTAACTGGGGTAAGTGACTCTGCCGTAGATCCTGGTGGGGAGTGGTTATCTGGAACGCTATTTTATCTGGAACGTAAAGTTTGAAATATCTGTGAAATGTCTGAGAGACAGTGTGACAGTTGGGTATGTGCTTGAGCCCCCTTATCCAACTGGATGTGTGTGTGGGGAATGGGAGCAGGAGGTGAGGGGACTTGGAGACTACTTTCATAGTTCAGAGAGTTTCCGTTTTGCCTCCTAGTCAACAACAGGGCACTAGCTCTGGGCTTCTCTCGCCAGTCGGTTCTGAGAGAGTGCCTTCCATCAGGTATGAGCATGATTTCATTTATAAAGCCTGGCTTCCTGCGAGTCATCCCTGGGTCACAGTAGCTTCCTGTTCAGACAGTGTTTGGTCCAAGGTTGTGCTTAGTCCCCTTGAGTTAATTACTCTAGGAAAGCTTCCATGTATCGCCAATGGATCTGTGTGTGCTTTGAGGAATGCTTTCAAGCCTGACCCATGTCCTGCTCTGGTTGTTCCTGGGGTGCAGCCCAGGGCGTGCACATAGCCTTCCTTATCCCCAGCGATGAGAGGCCAGAAGGGCTTTTCTCAGCTGTCTTTTTCCTTGGTTTTCTCTGTAAAATTCCTGGCTGCTCTGCCAGGTATCTCGTTGCTACTAGTATTATGAGACTACCGGTCCTCTCTTAATTGCTCTCCACCAAGATCTCCCTGAATTTGACAAAGCATTTCGACAAGAACTTCTTTGGGCTTTGTTTCAAGCAAAATCAGTCACCCCAGGTGGAGTTCTTCTCTTTAAAACTTTTTTCTCCCCTTGGGCAGAACTTCTGTGTGGAAACAGCACAGTCAAGATGTATCTGTCTGATGTTCAGGAAAGACATCTGGGCCTGAGATATCAAACTGTACATTTTATTTAAAATCATGAAATTCAATGAGATGACCTAGGAAGCCAGTGTAGAGAGAAGATAAAAGCAGTCCGAGATTTAAGCCTTTGATCACACCAACATGTAGAGTGAGCAAAGACATTTAGCTGTGTGTACATGAGGAGTTCTGGCTTGAGACATGGCCAGGAAATAACTGGCTCTATCAGCCACAGGCCAGCTCCATCTGAAGGCATAGTGACCGTTTGAGCTTCAGCATCTTCTGTACCTTATCCTGGACCCTTATTACTTGGTTATATACTTGCTTCTTTCATCCATCAGATTTAGTGTATGTGTTGTCTAAAGAAAACAATTGGCTCTGTGGAGATAGAGATAGGAAGAATCCCTTCCCATTCTGTGCTTGCCACTCTTGCAGTGGAATTAGGGCAGGCTGCTTTGATGCTCATATTGGTATAGAGAGAGGTCACTGGAGTATGAAGAAGAAAAAAAAAAGAGAAAGAAAGAAACAAACAAATAAAACTCTGGAACAAAAAGCCTGGCTTCACATTCAGCACTGCCAGGAGCAAAATGTATGACCTCTGGCAAGTTACTTAATTTCTTCAGGAGTCAGTTTCCTCACCTATAACATGAAGATATTGATTGTATCTACCTTGCAATGCTGCTGTGTTCCAAGATTTCACTGATATAATGTAAGTACAGTAGTGTGAGGCAGGTGTTTAAGAAATGTCAGTTTCTTTCCTGTGCTGACCATAAAGGCCAGGAAAAAGCCATTGAAATCCACAAAATAATCCCTAAACTTCCAGGCGGACGCAGCAATGACTGTCATGAAAGAGGGTTATACTCACAGATCCTTAGAAACAGGAGGCACAGCCACGTGGGGGAAGCACTGTGATGAGTCAGGAGTCACAGGGAGTGAGGGGAAAAGGTGGGCAATAGGGGAAGGAACAGGCAAGGCAGGAGAAGCAGGTTTAGAGTTGGCAGTTTCAATCATGTCAGTGAGCTCTGGGGCAAAAGGGCAGTCTCTCTCTCTCTCCTTAAACCTGGGGATTAGGGCAGGAGAATGGTGGCCCAGTGTGTAAAAACTGGATCAAGGAGATGGTTAGGGGTATGGGCTCTGGAGTGGCTGCTTTGCATACGAAAGGCTTACAGCTGAGTTTTTACTACCTCCAAGCATTAGCTAGCCCCAGAGGAGCAATCCTCCTGGGTGAGTAAGGACCCAAACTTTCACAGTGTAAAAAATTAGAAAATAAGAAGACATGACTAATATGCACATTCTGTTTACATGTTTGTGCATAATGTATCAGATCAAGAAAAATGACCTTACATTGGATCAAGCAAAATCAAGGAACTGGAAATGAGCCATGGATAATCTATAACCACTAAACAAAACATATCTCCTAGGAAATTAAAACCTATCCATTGTCTGGCTATCAAAGCCAGTTGAAAAACAAAAACAAAAAAATTCATCTTTGGATTCAGCATAGAACTAGAATTCCAGGGTTGGAAGAAACCTTAAAAATTAATGAATTCCTCCTTCCTCTCCCATCTGTTACTTAAATCTCTCCTTCATGCCTACTAAGTGATGTCTTATTCCTTCTTTGGGTTTTTCTCATTTTATGAAAGATCTCTTTATGGGACTCAAATCAACTTCATTTTGGCCTCTGTTTGTTAATTCTTGAAAGCCTGATGTCTTGCTGTATAAATACCAAAATCACTCAGCCCAGCTCTTGGAACAACTGCCAGATCAAATAGAATGTGCATAATGGGCTTGGCAAACAGCTCTTATGACCACAATGAAGAGCCACTTGTATTTGTCACAGATATTATATATCTGAAGAGGCTATTGGTGAGAATTTGTTTTCTGTCTTACTTTTTCTGACCTGGGGCAGAAATACCTCCACTTCAAGGCACCACAGAGTGTGGCCAGTAGCCACTGCCACATAAAATGTCTTTCTTGTGCACTCAAGGCTCTCAGCAGAATAAATGGGACCTAGTAGGACATCTATTATATTATAAATTGGACTCTGTGCTTTGGGATGGATGGAGACATACCTACTTTAATGCTGAATCCTAGGGCCTAGCCCTGTGCTGAAAAATCATATGCACTCACTGAATCTTCCTGGAGTGAGTGCATGGAAATGAGTACTAATTGCTAATGGGAAGCATTTGTGAAGAATTTGTTTTAACTGAATAAAAATAAGACATAAAAAATGAAGATCTTTGTTGTTATTAAAAGAAAAAGATTAGTCTTCCAGGGGCTGAGTTTAGGCCCAGAAATCATCAAGGTTATTACAAAAAAGCAATATATTTTAGATTGTGTTTCCTGAGCCCTCTAACCTGTTGAGCAAGAGGTCAATATAGAAGAGCTGTTATGTAGCTTCCAAAAGAGAATGAATATCAGGAACTTAGCACAGAGCCCATGATAAGCTCTCAAAGCACTCCAGCTATGGTGGATTTGCTGCTTCTTTACAATCACAAGAGTGCCCAGCCTGATGCCTGTAAAATATAGGCATGACATAAGTATTGATTGCTTGGTGATCATTTTAGTGATGCTAATGGTGATGGTAGTGTGAAGGGAAATTTCATTACTCAAGATTTGGCCCCAGTCACTAATAGCTCTTGTACCTTATGAAGGACCCCACTTCATAAGCTTCATAAATTTCAGCTTTTCAGTGTATTAATATAATTAATGACAAATGAGTGAGAATGATACCACAGCATCAGTGGGTGACACATGTGACAGAGATAGTACTTCATAAAAGAGGCATTGTGCGCTGAATGTATGTTTGTATTTAAAGATAGGGGAAGTAGAAGTTTAAGAATGGGAAGAAGAAAAAGAAAGAGAAGGATTTTTACCTCTTCAATAAAGACATTACTTTGCAACGTCTTAAGGTAACTATCACAAAGATAGATTCATTCTACCCGAGTGGTTGGCAGTGAATTGAGATTAATCCATTGACATTAATTTTCTGATTATCAATTTTTTCATTTATCAGAAAATCTCTCTGATATTTACAAAGAAGTAAACAGAAATAAGAGAAAAAAAATCTGCATTTGGAGAGCTTTGTGGTATGTGGTGTAGCCTGAATCTTTTGGGATGAAGGGGGAGTTATCATCTATTGCAGTCTAGAACATTCTAGTACCTGGACTATTGCAGGATGGACACAGGCCCAGACAGTTAGGATTCAAGAAAGAGAACGTGGCTCCTAAACTCTGGGTGTCCACCCCACCATGCTTTCTCTCAGCCCTTGTATAAGCAGCTTCAACTTTTAAGTTAACAACTGTAGCAAAATGCTGTAAATTTCTTGGCTTCAAAAGGAAGTCTTTTGGGAACTAGTAAAACAAAAAGTGATATATATGGAAATGGCAAAAAAAAGAATGAGTACTACCATGGAAAGAAAATCCAGGTATAAAGTTAGTGACTGTCACATGGGGACCACCCTAGATTTGTCACTGGACAAGCCGTGAGACACGTGCCTGAACAAAACTGTGTGGTCTGACTTGCCTGTGAAGAAAACGGTGGGACCTGTGGCACATATTGGAGTCTGTGCCCGGCTGAGACGAAACCCAGTTATCTCTGCCACTCTGTTTTCCAATTCCTGAGATATTAATAGTTTCATGATAGTAAGAATTTGTGGTAATGGGTTTGGCTTCAGACAGAGACTTAACTAACATTTTATTGTGAGGAAGCATAGGAGAGAAGTTGGTCAAGAGAGACATCAGAGAAGAATAGAGGCAGGGCCTATGGAAATTGTTCAAAATGTCAAATGCATGTATAGGCTTATTTATTAATTTAATCAATAAATACTTAACAAACAGTATGCTTTTGCACTTTGAAAAGTATGGGTTATGTAAGCCAACTTGTTCTACTTGTGTTTTAACTGATTTGCACTTGGAGAAAATGTCTCTAAGACATTTAATAGAGATGTCTATTTTCTTAACACTTCAACACAAACTTCATAAAATGTGTTTTGTTGGATATTAATGTATATATTTGATGAGAGGTAGAAGGAAGGTTAAATAAGTTTAGAAAATATTAAAAGGTTAACATATTTATTTGCTGCAGAACTCCTTAAGAGCCTTTAATATATATTCTGCATGTTGACCTTCTAAGAAGAGGGTATAGTGGATAGGGCTCTCAAAACTCATTTGACTGCAGAACCTTTTTTTCCACGAACTTCTTTTAGGGCTAGTGTTCATGAAATACACATGAGGCATTGCTACTTTGAAGTATTAATCATCCCATTCAGAAGATGTTCAAGGATGTCTGATGGTGCAATATTCTGTGAGCCAACCACCCCAGTCTGGCTAGGTTTCAGGTCTTCTTCAACTGATGAGTGTATGGTCAAGTACCTGGGCTAGCCCATTTCCTGAGAGCCCATTTCCTGGCATGGCCTGGTTCCACAGTGTTGCCTCCTTCAGGGAACTCTTTTTTTTTTTTTTTAATTTTCTTTCAGATGTTGTGGGGGATTAGGCTTAATTGACAAAAGCATAACAAAAGGCTGAATATGTGTATGTGTATGTTTATGTTTAAACCTTGATGCTGGAATGCTGGGCCCTGAATCTCATAGGCACCCTGAGTAGGAAGTCTTGGAATCGGCAGTTTGGTGGTGATATGAAGAACTGCACCAGGAGTCAGAGGTCGTAGCTAGATCCATAGCTCACCTGCCAGTGTGCAGCTACAGGAATTTGAGAATGTCATGTTAATATCTACCAAGCTCAGTTTCCTCTACTAAAAGTTGAAGCATGGGAATAGATAAGGAGTGACATACATGTGACACAGGGGACATTCTTAAGCCTCCTATATCCAGGGCAGGCATTGCAAAGTTAAAGTTCTTCCCACCAAATTCAGAGACAGCCTCATATACATTCCCACCACCATGTTTTCACCAATCACTCAGAATTGGGAGGTAGGATGAAACTTGCTGCCATTCTCAGCCTTGATGAACTCTAAGAATTTAAGATTTAAGGTTACTGCTATCAACAACATACATATACAATCCTGCTTTTTTCCTGGTAACAGCAAGAAGAGGTGAGCACCCCTCGATTTATAACAGAGTGCTTCCAGAAAGAGTGGTGGGCATAAAGGTGATGTACTCCTCCCTACTCAATGGCATTTTGAGAAGGTCCACTGAGATCAGGGGACTAATTCACAATTTAGGCAATTGAGAATTGAACTAATTTGACTAATAAGCAGAACAGATATTGAATATTCTATAGGAGTTGGGGGAGGGGGAGTTGAAATCCAGGGAAGCTTATCCCAAGCTATAGAATAACCCCCCATCACTTCGCGCCTGCATGGGGACACCTATCTTGAAGAGGGTTGAGGCCTCAGCTAAGCCACCTTCACGGTCTGCTGGCTGGTGAGTGTGTCAGATGTGGGATGCATATGCAGCATCCTGCAGATATGTTTCTCTTACTATTTTCAAACATCAATTAATAAGAAAACCAAGCCTCTTCAGCCTTGGATGATCTCTCTGGAGGACTCCACAGATGTGACAGAGAAATGAAATGGTGGGAACATCCTGTTAATAATCAACATCTGAGTGAAGTGCAAATTGCTTTCCACTTGTGTGGGATTAGCCTCCAAGCTCCCGTATGCTGAGGATCTGACCGTCACTGCAACTTGGAGTGACAGCAATCCAACACCTTCCTGCTCCTGATTGTGAAGGGCTCTGCCTGCTCTTGGCAGGCAGGCATGAATTCTGTGAGGCAGTTTCTGATTGCTTGGTATTTACATGCCAGGTTACAGCTGGAATGAGAGGTATAAGGCAGCTGATTTAGGACTGAAAAACACCTTTTATGTTATAGAAGAGTCTTTTGTCCTCTTGACTTGGAACATCTAGATTTCTCCTGAGCCATTCTAGAGGGGCTCTAGCTAAGTGGAAGGAACTTGAAGAGAAAAATATAACAGGAGGAAGAAGAGAAAGTTTGAAGATCAAGAGAGACTGTGCTAGATACTCAACAGTCACACTGAAAAGATTTTCAGGGTCTGTTGTCCAGCTGAGGATGTTAAAGATTGTTTTTCTCCCAAAGAACATTTACAGTATTGGACATCCAGAATGGCCCTGCTTGAAACCACTATGGTCAGATGGTACCTGAACATATTCATCTTCTTCAAGAGAGGTGCCATGTGCCAGGAAAGAGCTTTAAGGGAAATCCCAGTGGCTCTATCACTTAATAGCTGGGTGACCTTGGGCAAGTTAACCTTTTTGACTCTAAGTGTCCTCATGTGTAAAATAGTAATAGTGGTTGTTGGATGATTGCATGGAGTAAGGTATGTGAAGTGGTTAGAACACTGCCTGGTGCATACTAAGTGCTCAGGAAGTGTTCCTTGTGATCGATTTTTGAGCAAGGTTGGAGAACAGGGTGTTGTCCCTAAGAGGAAGTTACCACATAAATCACAGAGGGATTACTGGTTTTCAAAGTTTTAAAAGCCTATACAATTCGTTAATCATGAGTCACCAGATTAGACACAATTTCACCTGTCCTTGAGGTTTAGAAGGTTCTCCCAGGTTCTGCAGTATCTTGGGACATTTTTAAGAGTATCAGGGAACCAATCAGTGTTCCAGGAGAAAAAGAAATGTTAATGAAGGGACCACTTATAGGTGCATGGGCAAGGTTAAAGGAACCAGCAAAGGAAGCTGAGATGTCCTGGGACTGGTAATAATGAGAAGCCAATGTTAACGGAACGTGCCGGACAGACAGAGATGATGGTGTTACTGGAAACCAGCAAGAACTAGAGCTTTGCAGGAGGGCAGCTAGGAGGGGGCTATAGGTGGAGAGATGTAGTCACTGCCAAAATTGTAACATGGAGCAGGGAGAGAAAAAGAAAAATATACTGACCTCTCCTGCTTTCTGATCTCCTACTGTGCCTTCCATTGGCTGAAGAAGGGTGAGCCGGCAAAGAAACCTGAACGAAGCAACCCATGCAGGGCAGTCTTCTAGGACACAGCAGAGCAGAAAGATCAGGGGATGCAAAGGAGAATGGGTGCCACATTCACTAACTCTTGTTTCACAAACAGAGAGTATGCCAGTTAGTGGGGTGCTTGACTGGATAAAACATCCAAATAAACCACCTTTTCCCGTAATGTGATTATTTCTTTCATTCAGTCCTCTGTCCTGTAGTGAGGTGAGCAGTAGCCAATGGTGCTTCCAAGGAAGCAAGAATGTATTAATGCACAAAGTCTGATCTAGAGGTTGCGGTGTGGTGCTCAGAGTAGACCACACGATAGCTCTGGCTCCTGGTCTCCGACCACTTGAAGCTGAGCCATTATGGTTGGTAAAATGATTAATATAAACTTAACTGTATATTGAAATCATCTTCGTAGATTTTTAAACTGCTGATGCCTAGATTCCACGTCCAGAGAATCTAATTTAATTGGCCCAGAGAGATCCCCAGGTGGTTTCATTGTGCAAAAAGTTTGAAAATCCCTGATATGTGCGTTGAAATCACCTGGGAATCTCCGGGTCAATTAAATAAGTATGAGTATGTATCATGCAGGATTTCATAAATTTGCAGGGAGATAGGACAATGTTATACACATGCGGCTATTCAAATTTAGACTTAAATTTAAAATTCAGTTCCTCAGTCCTACTAGCCACATTCCAAGTACTGAATAGCCACATGTGGCTAGTGGCTACCATTTGGACCATGCAGAACATCACAGAAGTTCTATTGTACAGCACCGCTGGGGAAAAGGAACAGCTGTGGAAGAGATGAGGCGTTGCACTGGAAGGTGCACTTGAGACCCACCCCAAGCCTGTATTACCAATGCAGTGAGGATTGGCTCAGGCTCCATGTGGCTGGAGCCAGCAGCTTGGAGGGACTAGGGCGGGCAGCAAAGGAGGAAGAAGACCTGGGTCACATCATTGGCATTTGAGACCTCTCTGAAGGTACCTATAGGGTGATGCTCATTTCATTTACTTCTGAGCCACACTCCTGGGCAAAGTGATGCAACTCTGCTGACTGCTTTAAACAGCACAAGCCCCAGGCTATTTCTATTAGTGAATGGAATGTCTAGCTTTAGGGTTTCCAGCAGGTTCATCCCCGGGGATCCAAAAACAGAGGCCCTGTTACTTGAGAGCCAGGTTAGGAGCATGGCAGGAGGAGGAAGGGAAGCACCAAGGAATTGAGAGTGGGAGAAAAACACTTGTAATCCTGGATCACTTGTTCTGTTTAATCTAGAGTATTCGAAGATTTTACGCTTTGCAGGTAAAGCATACCTTTTTAGAGATAAATCTGTGAGAGGTGTCAGGCTGGATGTTTCTTGACAGAGGTAGAATGAAGTATTAGTTTGCTAGGGTTGCCATGGCGAAGTACCACAAACTGGCTTAAACACCAGAAATTTATTCTTTCACAGTTCTGCAGGCTAGAAATCTGAGATCAGGACGTCAGCAGGGCTGGTTTCTTCTGAAGGCACTAGGAAGAACCTGCTTCATGCCCCTCTCCTGGCTTCTGCTCTTTCGCTGGCAATCTTTGCCATTCCGTGGCTTGTAATGAGGAACAGGAGATTGCACCACTTCAGTCTCTTCCTTCATGTTCACGTGGCGTTTGCCCTGTGTGCATGTCTGTCTCCAAATTTCCCATTTTTATAAGAACATCAGTTACACGAGATCAGGAGCCCACCCCACTCCAGTATGACCTTGTCCTAACTTAACTAATTACTTCTGCAATGACCCTATTTCCATACGAGGTCACGTTCTGAGGTACTGGCATATGAATTTAGAGGGACGTAATTCGACTCATAACGAATGACATAATAGAGCATATATTTTGGAGTCAGAAAGACTGAATGTGAGTCCTGCTTTTGCCACCACTTTTCTCATCCACAGTTTTATTTTATCATTTGCAAATTGGGAATGATGTATTTAATAGAATCATTTGTAAAGTAATACATCAGTTATAAAATGAACCATTATTTTATTTATCCCCAGGAAGGGAAAAAATGCTTCCAATTCAATAATGGCATATCATCAATTATAACATACATCTCAATTTCAAAGATATTAAACTGTGAAATAAAACTATGTTTTAAAGTCAAAGAAAGTAAGGACTGAAGAAGATACTATGTAAAGTGCCCTCTGTGAGAAGGTAAAAAGAAGTCAATACAGGTACATCACTTTTTTCTCTCACCCCTTCCTTTGCCTGAGCAGAAAAGTTACTGTCACCATTGGTCACCACCCAACTTGCCATCCATTTCAAGAAGGAATTTAATAATTTACTAGGCAGGAGTCAGCTTCCACCCAAATCGTTTATGATAAGTTAAGGAGAAACAAAAGCTGTCAAAGACTCAGGCATATTTTCAGTCCTAGGAGCCAGTGAGCTGGATCCCCCAGTGCATGTGGCAGATTAGCTAGGCAGCCAGAAATGATGCAACCTCAACATGTAGACAGATCACAAAATGAATGGCACCAGTCAACTCAAGTTTCCCCCTGTGACTCTTTACACACCCCACAAACTGTTAAAGAGTTTTTGTCCTATCAAAGTAGAAAATCCACTTAAACTGAAAATAAAAATCACATCTCAACAGCACCAACCTCTCTCTCTCTGTTGAGTGATTTTGAGACTGGCAACAAGTTTGTTGCAGCTACAGGGCAGGTCGCCAACCCTGAGGCTAGTCACTTAAAATCTGCAACCACAAGCAGCTGAAATCCTGAAATTGAATAATGCTATTTCTGGTGGCTCAGTGATTTGTTTTATTATCTAAATTTTATGAGATTTAATATGTTTCCTTGGAAGTTATATGGTTTGAAAAATTGCTGGTAATAAATCCCTTATTTTTAAACATAAAGAAAATTATCCATTTTTTATTCAGAAAAAAATTAGTTTCTCTCTATTCTCACTAAATAAATATTGAGGAAATATTTTAAAAATATCGGTTTGAAGAAATACCTAATTATAAGCCTACCCTGGGGCCTTGTGTCTCTCTCTGACCTATGATGTCATTCGTTACCAGGACCTCTTACTCTTGGGATGATAAGGGCCTGTACTTCTCCAGGAAACCTTAGAGAATTCAGTGACTGGTAACAATTTTGGCTCCTGCCTTTGCCTCCTACCCATCAATAGCATTGCATTCTTTAGCCCTCACCTGCCCCTTGCAACTTTGTCCATGGCAGTTCCAGCCCTTGGAAATCGCAGGGAGCAGATGGCCGTTGTGTGCTTAGTCTTTTTTTATTATTATTATTTTTTATTTCAGGGTATTATGAGAGTACAAACATTATGGTTACACTTTATGTCTTTGCCTCACCCAAGCGAGGGTTAGAGGCATGTCCTTCCACCCTACAATGCTCCCTGTGTCCTTCAGTTGCGGGTTTACCCCCGCAGAGCACCGTGCAGTCTCCTGAGTCCCCATCCCACTCTGCTCCCAGAAGCCCTGCCTGCCTGTTTCTGACCCTGTGTGGCACGGTAAAGCCTCCATATTATTTCCCCAGAGCTCCACTTGG